>ML399585.1:0-72284 GCA_005239525.1 Nicotiana knightiana | reverse complement strand
ACGTTGGGCTTACATAATGTTCTGGAATCATGGCATATCTGTAACATTTAGATAAGTGCAATCTCATCCCTTTATTATTTTTATCGTATTCTTCCTTTATTATTCCATATTCCCCCCTTTAGGGAAGTACTAAGACTTGAAGCTATGACGACCTGCCTATAGATGTTTTTCCTCTTCATCTTGGCGTCCTTTCACATCATAAATGACCCTTACTCGCCTTGCGGTAATCCTTTTGTACCAGGGATAACAAAATTCCTCACTCGCGATGGTGATACTTAGTGTAACTGGCACATACAGTCCCTTAAGCTTAACTTTGCTCATATTGCTTGCTTTAGGGAAGCGTCTCCCTGAATGACCATTCTTTGAATTCATCATGGATCTTCTTCTATTGTCCATTATATTATTGCCGGAATGCGATATAAAATTCTCACGATGCTGACTATTATCAAATCACCCAGTTCGTAATTCATGTTTAGTTTATCTTGTTCACCAGCCCATACTGGTTCTTATTACTCTGGGGTTTAACTTTTCCTTTAGGTAGTCGCGTTGGAGTCACGAACTTATTTCTTCAAATGAGGATATGACTTTATGGCCTATAATATTTTGTTGTCTCAAGGCCTATCACCTCTTTTCTTTTCCTTTACTTGACTATTGATTTTGTAATACTTCCATCTTTTTGATCTACCATTGTCATCCATGTATCACATCTTACTCGTAATGCATCATTAACTCTCTTGTTACTTCCTGCTAACATTTATATCTATTACTTTATTCCAAAAACTTGAACAAGATATTCTTTTGCTTTTAGCTCCCCTTTGCTACATCCATTGGCTCTTCAGGTTACCTAGCATTATTTCTCTACTAGGGATGGGAGTCATACTAAGATAATATTTATCCTTTCCAGGTTTCCGGTACCTATATTTGTAGCACTCATATCGAGCTGTACTATTTTAGAGTGCACCATCTAGGTGTCTCATAAAGAGATCCATTAACACCTTTGTAATATCCTTCGGAAATGTCAACTAATACAAACAATCCATTTACCATTTTGGGTTACCAACCCTAGCCGGATCCTAATATCCTGTCCTTTTCTTAAACTACACATGTTAGCCCCCAATAGAAACTGAAATGGGTGTGGACAATTTTACATACATCTATTACTGTTGAAGGTAAGTCACAATGCTTATGCTTTTCTGCCAGAGTTGAAAATACCGATAATCTTTGTTAACTAGGTAACTCGTACCCTTCTCATCTTGCTCCTTTTACTTGTTGAAGCTTGTATCTATCTTCTGAATCTATTATTGCCTTTCACCATAGAGGTGGATAGATACTCTTGCCTTAAGGCTACTTATCAAGAAGCTTACACATAAGGTACACACATGTTCTGTCGAAGACCTCACATTTATCCATCATAGAAATGATGCAAACTCGAGTTCCTCTAATTCAATACCTCCACAGCTATATCTCTTATCGATCATCTTTCTGAATGTAGGCATCATCTTATTATGAATAAAATAGAAGTTCAGAATTTGAATTCTTATAAGTGAGCTCTACCACACGATCTAGAGTAAAAAGAAAGAGTGACAAACCTAAATGCCCTGTAGCCTCCTGCTTATAAGTGTGGTGCACGACACACCCATAAACAAGACTCTACTAGACACGACTTGTAGACTCCCTAGGACAGAACTGCTCTGATACCACTTTTGTCACGACCCAAATCGATGGACCGCGATGGGCACCAGGTACCTTACTCGACCGAGTACAACCGTAACGTATCATTTTTATTACATCATCATATACCCGTGACATACGGGCCTAATAGGCCAACATAATCATTTATAAACACAAAACATAAGCCGACAAGGCCGTACAATCTTCCATGTATACGACATATGTCTACAAGCCTCTAAGAGTACATAAATGTTATAAAGGTCGGGATAGAGTCCCGCCATACCAAACAATAACCGTCTAAATCATACTAACCAAACAAGCGACTCTGAAGCAAATGGAGGGCACCAACATCTTCCGCTGAGCTGATAGCCTACTTGGAGGGCTCTCGACCTGTCTATCGGGACCTACGGGCATGAAATGTAGCATTCCCAGGCAAAAGGGATGTCAATACGAATAATGTACCGAATATGTAAGGCACATAAATAAGTACATAAGACACATGGAAGAAATATAGAGCACATGACTCAACCTGTAAACCTGACTAGCTTTGTAAATCATAAATTACTTTTAGCGTCATGCATATGCATATGAATGTCATGTTGTGCATAGGTACATGTTTCATAACATCATCAGCCTCCGAGGGCATCCCATCATATCTTATCGGCCATTGTGGGCAAAATCATCATCATATACCAGCTGATCAGGTGGTGGTGTGTATATAACGCCGTAACCTTTGCCATATCCCATATACATATATATACATATATATATACGTGTATATAATGCCGTTTTAATATACATAAATATATACGCGTATATAATGCCGTTTGAACCATATTTCAGCCATTGTGGGCAGCATCATCATCATATACCAACTGATCAGGTGGTGGTGCGTATATAACGCCGTAACCTTTTCCCATATCCCGCATACATATATTTACATATATACACGTATATAACTCTATTTGTTCATGGGTCAATGTGCATATGTAAATGCATGAAATGCATATGAAATACGTCAATAAAATCTCTCGGTACGTCATAAGGCCATTATGCCTCTGATTAATATCATGAAATAAACTTTACCTACATATGTATTTTTGAGACCCTTGAATAGAAGATAATAATAATTCTCATAGGGAATCAAGAATATAGATACCCCTACTATTTCTATGAATAGAGTAATTTATAGAAACTGTGTATTTGCTCGTTTCTTCAGTATAATTTGGACCATGCCAAAAGAAAGAAGGGATAGCCTTAACATAACTAGAGTAGGGAATAATCCGTACGATATTCTTGAAAAATATTGTACCGTGCTCTCTTAGAACTGCAAATCTTGTTGCTATTACGCAGCGTGACTTTTTATGAGAATTTTCTCGAAATCCGTTACCTTGCCTAATTCTAATGCACGTTGCTAATGTCAGTTGTAGGAATTTGAAGGAATTTTGTAGAATTGTTAGAAGTCATATTACTAATCTTTGCAAGAGCTTTAATTCTGATTGTATTGAAAATGTTAAGAAGGAAAGTGTCTTAAGTGTCTTAAGTGTCTTAGGAAAGTATTTTCATTTAAAATCCTAATAATGAGGTGTCTTGTAGTCACTATATAAGATTGCCACTTAATCCCAAATGTTCCTTAGTCATTTGTTTTGCTGTCGATTTGCTTCCACGTGGGGTGGGAGGGGATTTTAGTCTTTATCTACTAATTTATTAATTAATTAGGTAATGTCTCACTACCCGGTAATTAACTATTTACCAGCATAATTAAGAATTATCTCAATTTACTTAAAATACTATTTATTTTTAATATACCCTTTTATATATCATACTATCATGGTCATACGGTAACTTGTACGGTACTAGTCCATAAATATTGGGTATTCTAGATCGGGTCATATTTTATCCCAACATGTCAAACTTGGACGAAAATTCATTTTCTTTGACTTGCTTCCCATCGCATCTTCACGAATTTACTCATCACTTATTTGAAATAACATAATTCTTATAATCTCAAATAATTTCATTCCCGATCTTACGTCGATTAACTTACGACGAAACTTTATCGTACGAAATGCGGGATGTAACAGTTAGTTCGGTTCGACAAGTTCATCCTTCCCACAGATTTTGTGATACTTGATTGTGAGGTTGACTATGAGGTGCCCATCATTTTGGAGAGACCTTTCCTTGCTATAGGGAAGGCCTTAGTTGATGTGGAAGCTGGTGAGTTCACATTTCGGGTGGGATATGAAAATATGGTGTTCCATGTTTGTAAATCAATGAGGTGCCAAATAGCAACGAAGGGTGTTCGTTCGTAGATCTTGTGACCGAAGTAATTGTTGATGACGCAGGTGATGTGATAAATATTGAAGATACCTTGGAAGCTGTGTTATTGAATCATGATGAGGATAAGAAGGAACCCTTTCTAGAATGTGTCAATGCTTTGCAAAGAATGGGATCATATAATTATGGGTCCCAAAAACTTTCCTTTGATCTCGAAAACCAGAAGACTCCACCAACAAAGACCTCAATCGAGGAGCCTCCCACCTTGGAGTTAAAGCCTTTACCTTCACACCTCATGTATGAGTTTCTAGGCCCTTGTTCCACTTTACCTGTTATTATTTCCTCGTGCTTAACTAACATGCAGGTAGATTCCACCCGTGCAGTGCTCCAAAGAAGGTAGAAAGAAATAGGTTGGACATTGGCAGATATTCGGGGTATAATTCCCGCCTTTTGCATGTACAAAATCATTTTGGAGGAGGATTACAAACCCTTCATGGAACATCAAAGACGATTGAATGAGGACATGCAAGAGGTAGTGAAGAAAGAGATCATCAAGTGGTTGGATGCCGGGGTTGTTTAACCTATTTTCGATAGTTCGTGGACCTAGCCAGTGCAATGTGTCCCAAAGAAAGGGGGCATGACTGTGATAACAAATGACAAAAATGAATTGATCCCCACAAGAACTATCACCGGGTGGAAGTGTGCATGGATTATAGGAAGCTCAACAAATTTACTCGGAAAGACCATTTTTCGCTTCCATTTCTTGATCAGATGTTGGATAGGTTAGCTGGACGTGCTTATTATTGCTTTCTTGATGGATATTTTCGGATATAACCACATTATTATTGCCCATGAAGACTAAGAGAAGACCACTTTCACTTGTCCCTATGGCACTTTCGCATTCTCGGGGATGCCATTCGGATTATGCAATGCACCGGCAACTAGTGTATGATGGACATCTTCACCGATATGGTGGAGGACTTTCTCAAGCTTTTCATGGATGCTTTTTTCGTCGTGGGGGATTCTGTTGAAGAGCGCTTGGATAATTTGGATAAGGTACTGGCACGTTGTGAGGAAACTAACTTGGTGTTGAATAGGGAGAAGTGTCACGTTATGGTCGAGGAGGGCATTGTACTCGGTCACAAGATTTCCAAGAATGGTATAGAGGTTGATAAAGTAAAAATTGAAGTGATATCCAAACTCCCCCCCCCCCTACTTCCGTAAAGGGAGTGAGGAACTTTCTAGGTCATGCGGTGTTTTACCGCCGGTTCATCAAGGATTTTTATAAGGTGGTAACTTGTGCAAACTATTGGAGAAAGATGTCAAGTTCCTTTTCATGAAGATTGCATGAAGGCATTTGAACTACTCAAGTATAAGTTAACTACCACTCATATTATCACCGCGCCAAATTTGAGCTCATGTGTGATGCGAGCGATGTGGTGGTTGGAGCGGTATTGGGGAAACGAATTAACAAGATCTTCCATCTGGTGTACTATGAAAGTAATACTATGAATGAAGCCCAAGCCAACTATACGGTGACCGAGAAAGAACTCCTAGACATATTCTTTTCTATGGAAAAGTTTCGCCCGTACCTAATGGGTACAAAGGTGATTTATGTTCACACCGACCATGCGGCACTTCATTATTTGATAAGAAAGAAAGACTCTAAGGCAAGATTGATGTTGTGGGTACTACTTTTATAAGAATTTGATCTTGAGATCCAAGACCGCAAGGGGAGTGAAAAACAAGTGGCGGACAAATTGTCCCGATTGGAGGAGGAAGGGAGGCCACTTGATGGACTTGAGATCGATGATTCATTTCCTAACGAACAAATCCTTTCCATTTCTATGACCAGAATGCCATGGTTTGCCAATGTGGCCAACTATTTTGTAAGTGGCATTGTTCTGAATGATTTCTCTTCACACCAAAGGAAGAAGCTCAAACGGGACTGCTTGGACTACTATTGGGATGAGCTATATCTCTTCAAAATTTGTATTGATGGTGTTGTCCAAAAATTTATATCTCTTCCAGTTATTCTGAAGGTTCGGAGGAGAGTAGTCAAGCCTCTGAGCCCTCTACCTCACATGTTCCAGCTAATCCAATTAAGGTGGACGATGATGATGATGTCCCACACGATGGGAGAGGGGGTTATACTGTAGTGGGAGGTTTAGAAAGATCAAGGAGTCCAGAGCTATGGGAAGACAGATTTATCAGTGCCAATGCCTTTTCCTTATTTAGAGATTGGTGGTCGAAGAGGTCTCTCACTCTTGAGCGACAATTCTTGATGAAAGATTTGAACAAACACAACCCCGATATCCTTAGACAATTCTAGATGCAAATGAGCACTTGGTCAAAGAATTATGTGCCAACGTTGCTGAAATCTGAAAATCCGTTTTGACTCCCGTGCACTGAACTCATATGTGGGGTTTGAAGAAGTATAAGTAGTGCAATACTTGGAAAAGTTAGCTATGTGTGATGCAGCTCGCCAGTGGCTAGCTAGGATTTTGGCAATCCGAGGGTCAACACCTCCGTGGATCACAGCAGGGGTTCAAATAGTCCGAGCCACCCTAAACTTTGAAGCAAAACGGTGGCAGACATTCGTGTGCAGCCACCTTCATCCATGCGTCAATGAGAACATCCTCCTAATTCCCCATGCAGTTTTGTTGGCATCCATTATGGCTGGATATACAATAAATATGGGAGCCTTGATGTCCTCAAACATTACCTTAGCGGTAAAGAATGGGGAGAGGTCATATCCCTACCCCAACTTCCTCATAGAATATTTCAAAGATCAAGGGATGGAGCCGAGGCATTATGACGTTGAGGTAAAGGCAAAGAAGCCTTTCTCATGGTACCACCTCCAGGGAGCTGACAAACCGAAGTTCAAGGGTAAAGCTACTACCTCTGCTGGCCAGTCTGAGGAGCCAGCAGTAGTGGTTATTGATTCAGCTGTAGAGCCTTCCACAGCAGCCGGTACTTGCACTGAGACAGCAGCCATGCCACCTTCATCTTCCGGACCACATGCTTTTGCTAGAATATCAGTGCCATTATCAGTGTCGGCCTCATCTACTTATCCTCAAACTTCTTTGCGAGTCTCCCAGACCTTGGCGAGTCTCAACAACTAGATGCAGGAAGCTACTACAAAGCTGACGGCCATATCTAGTGTTGCTGCAGCACAGCCCTCAGCCCCAGCAGAGCCTCAGATACCTTCTTCAGTGGAGGAAACATTGAAGAAAATTTTGGACAGCCAGAAGACAATTATAGAGACTCTAGCGACGCATGGGAAGGTCATTAAGGATTTAGGAAAATAGGTCAAGAAGATGCAGAAGTCTCAGGCATTAAAGGAGTCTGTGGAGAAGCTGCGGAAGGAGATTGAAAAGATTGCATCTACCAGAGATCTTCCATTGGACCTGCTCATGGAGCAATCAGTCCCGACAGCACCAACAGCGGTACCAGAGGCATCAGAGGCAGCAACCGGCCAGTCTGAGGAACCGGCTGCGACTGCACACACTGCTGAGGAGATGGATGATACAGATGCTCAGTAACCCAGTTGTCCCTCAGCCAAGAGATGATGACATACAGTTAATAGAGACAGAGGGTGCTGAGGACCCCAAGCAGATTGAGACCACATAGGGTGTTTTCTTCACTCTCTACCCTTGCATGTTCTTATTATTGATTAGCATTTGGGATAATGCTTATTTTCATTTGGGGGTGGTCTATTTTGATTGACATTAACATTTGGCATGTAATAACTAGTACACTATTTTTCCTTTATCTTTATTTTCTCTTTGTTATGTATATATTCTCCCAATTTGATGTATATTTTCATTTCCCTTATGTATATATTCGCTTTACTTCGCTTTGTATATTCATTTTACTTTCTGTAGTTTACTTCATAACTTCTTTAATTTGTTTTTCCTTAGTAGTATAACTTCTTATTTACTTTAGTAGCTTCTTTTTAATTTTTTATCTTCTTTTTACATTTTGTGTGAACAATAACCCTTTGGTTTTCCTAATGCCACGGTTCTTTCCAAAGGTGGATGTTATATGAACCGGGTGGCTCTTCCCAAGGATGGATGGCGTGACAACATTCTTAAGGTATTGAGTCCCTTTTCTTTTATGTTTTGGCAAATATAGTAGTAATTAATAGAAGTGTCTCAAGTATGCTTCACTTGGTACTAACACATTTACCTCTGACCTTATGGTTAAAAGCAAAGTTGTTGGCATAAAATAGCTATAGTTGTGACCTTTAGACTCTTGTGTTGACTTAAACAGTCATCGAGTGGTTCAGTCGAGCCATTTGTGATTCTCAATCTTATCTAGGGTTGTTTTGGGCCCTTTACTTTGTTCTTTTTAGCAATCCAGCAGCTTGAGAAGTGAGGTATTGAATTTCAAGCCAAAGCTCTCGTGCTAATAGTCTAGAACTTGCCCCGAATGTTTCTCTAGGCGAAATTCTAAGTGTAGCTTAGCTTGAGAAATGATTGTAGCCTTTCCTTGATCCAATTTTGAAATTTGAAAACTTTCACAGCCTACCAATGTGATATCCCTAGTCAACCCCTTTGAGCTGAAACCCTTTTTCTTTCAAAAACCATGTTACAAGCCTTTATCCGTTTTGTAATGACCCTCTCTTAGCACCCGATCTTTCCTTAGCATTTTTTAAAAACAATTGGCAAAAATATAAGTTTGGGAGAGAGACGAGGAGTTTGCAAGTGATAAAAGGTACAAAGAAGAGAAAGAAATGATGAAAAGGGAAGGCAAGAAAAGAAGGATAGACCAAAAACAAAAATTTCAAGAAGAAAGTGAATAAGGTAGAAAGTTGAAGGGATTCAAAGAAAACAATGATGAAAGGCATGGATTAAATAGAAAAGGAGAAAAATGAATGTCATGATCAAGAAAGGGTGACGTTACGATGAACTAGTTCCCCCAGGGAAGAAGAAAATGACCAAAGAGTCGAGAAAGTATGAGCTGAAAATAGAAATACTTAAGGAAAGATGAAACCATTATATTTCAACTAATCCTACCTTAATCCAAAAGCCTTTATTACATCCCGCAAAAGCCCTATATGATTTCAAGTTGAGTGAGATTACATTAGTGGTGATTTACATGAGGGGAAATCTAATGGTACTTAGAGCCGGACTTGTTGTTTAACCAAAGAATTAGATCCTTTGACCAAAGCTATTTTTAGGATGAACACGGGTTTCTGATAACCAAGACAAGACTGATTATTGTAAGTAATTAGATTAAAAATTCAATGAGATGCACGAAAAGTAAAGTGTATTGTAATAGTAGTTCGGATGATCTTTACAAGTTATATTTTACTCCCTTATATAGTGAATTTCCTAATATAACGTCTGCCATTTTCAGTGATTTAGCATTAATGACTAAATTATGACATTAATGTAACGTTACAATGAGTAACCATAACTGTTGCATGAATATTGTGTAACGTGTGGATCACTAATTGAAGATCTCTGAATCTGCCCTTTATTTTGCCCAGATACATTTTGACTGTGTCTCTTCATCTTCTAAATCAGGTTGAGACTTCCGTAGCTAATTAACCCGTGGGTGTGATTTGTCGTGCCTCTTTGCCTCATACCTCTTCATAGAGTCCCGTCCAGCTGTCGTGTCTTCATTGCTTCACGTAGACTGCTGAGTCATCAAGATTTATTACACGTGTGAAGCTCTTTTTTAACAATAAAAATAGTCCCCCCACTTACCATATATTTATCAATTAATATTTGGTAAGTGGATACTCATTTATGGAGGGAATATCTTGCCGCCGCTTCACTCGAATAATTGCATCTTTTTATGTACGTAAGCGTCGCTCGTCACTTCTATTTAATGCTTATGCCATGTGGAATTTCCGGGTTGGTTCTGCAATTGTTCAGTGCCTTTTAGGGCTTTTTGCAGCTGCATCAGTCACGAAGTGACATCTTTAATTATGGCTTTCACATCATTGTTTTTTCCCATTTTTTGACGGTTTTCCTCGAGTATAAATACTCATTTTCTTTTCTTTCACAAAAACTTCTAACTTCCAAACTTTATTTGTAAAGAAATTTTTCCTTGTCTTTGTAGATATGTCTTCTTCAAACCAATCTAAGAGAGTCATAGACGTAGATGATTTGACTCCCTCTTCTGCTCCAACGCGGAGTAAGAGAGGCGGCAGGTTGAGGAGTTAGTTTCTACTCCTTCAAGGGGTTCTTCCTCTTCTCAAATTACTTCCCCTACTTCTTCTAGGTCTTTAACTTCTTTGAGGGCTAGGGCTTCTAGATCTTCATCCAAAGGTAGAGAACATGACGAACCTTTGAGCGAACCGAGGGTCGATGAAATAGTACCTGCGGAGTTCACCTTTGCTAGGGATAGTCGGGCTCTTAGAGATCAGGTTTCTTCATTGTCGTCTCTTGATAGTGTTGACAAGCACCCTACCCAACTCACTAAAGGTTTAATTTCTCTTATACGCATGGACTGTTATTGGAGTTTCGATTTTGCTATAATCGTTCCAAATAGTAATCAAAGAGTAACGTCTTACAAGACGGGGCATTCTTTTGTTTATACCTACCCCTTTACATTAGGGTTCAAGCCTCCCATCGACCCAGTAATCATCGAGTTCTGTCGATTTTTCAAAATTTTCTTGGGACAAGTTGGTCCTCTTGTATGGCGAGTCATTGCATGTCTTAGATACTTGGATACCTTAGCTTCGATCCCATTTACCTTTCATCACCTTCTTCACCTCTATTCCCCAATGTTGTTCCGTCAGGGAATTTTTATCCCAGCTGCTAGGAGTAAAATTGTGTTAGTGACTTCTGAAGATGATAAAGATCGAGGTTGGTTTCTTCGGTATGTTTTTTTTCCTACTGCTGGTTTAGTAGGTGAAGAGAATCTTCCATTCCCTAAGAAGTGGAATTTTGCACGTGAGTACATTTTTGCTCACATTCCTTGCTTTTTGCTTTAGATATCTTATCAGTACTGTAGTTGTTTCTTCTTTTTGCAGCAATCATGGAAACCGTCGAGAATGTCTCCGGTTTCAGAGATTGGGTAGAAAAGCTTTTATTAATCGCTCCATTGGAAGAACGTTCATGGGAGCACCTCTCTGAGAGGTTTGGTTGGAGAGTTAAGACTTATGGTGAGTGAAGTTTTTGTTTGTACTTGTTTATTACTTTGAGCATTATTTAACCCTTTCCTTTTGATAGGGTTTCCTGCTCGTGGAGTTTCTGCATCCGCGTCTGTTCCCAAGTTATCCCTGGCTCAAGCCCAGGAGATCATTTCAGGCTCTTCTTCTTCAAATAGAAAAGCAGGTGGGTCAAGGACCTCGGGAGAAGAGGAGGAAGAGGAGGGCACTTTGGTCCATAGGTCACGCAGAAGGAAGGTGGTCTCAGACGACGAGTCTACACCTGTCATTGTGCCTTCCATGCCTGAAGTTGGACTTTCTGCCTCTGAGGATGCTACAGCCTCTCCCGTACGTGAATCTGTTGACCATTTGTTCCGTGAAGGCTTTGGTCCTGTTGCTGATGAAGCTCCCTTGGCTGTTTTCTCTCCTTCTCTTAGAGAACTCCCTTCAATTGTTCCGGTTACTTCTCCTGCTCCCGTGGCTATTCCTACTCCTGTCGTTACTCTCTCTCCCATGGCTTTTTCGGCCCCTCAGACTTCCTCGCCCGTGGCTACTGCATCTCTACCTGCTTTCGTGCCTTCTGTTACAGAAGTAGGGTCTTCCAGCAGGGAGATGAGGCAGGTGATGATAGAATTTTCAGCAGAGAGTAGTCTCTTTAAAAAGTCTGGCCAGCCTGATGTGTGGTTGAAACCGTTGATAGGCCCGACAGAGAGAGCTAAGTTGGACAGCCACAGTGCCCTTACATGGGCTAATGAAATCATGCATACTTCTTTAAAGGTAAAATGCATTTTCTTGTGTTCATTCTTGTAAATATATTTTCCATATCTAATTGGTTTTCTTTTGCAGATCAATCTTATAGGCACGGAGCTTATGAAGAGGGTTTCTAACATGGAGCAGGAAGTGAAAGAATGGCGCGCGGAAGCAGATAACTAGAAGGAGCAGTATGAAAGCTTAAGCCTCGACATGGAGACTGTAGAAGAAGAAAAATGTACCTTGCAGTAGCAGAGTTGGCCGTGGAGAAGGAATCCTCTGATCAGGAAGACAAGGAGAAGAGCGTCCTAGAGCCCTCATTCGTGGAGCAGCTGTCTCGTGCCTCTGAAGAGGTCAGGAGTTTGAAGGCCTTACTAGAACAAAAGGATGAGTATCCAGGCGAATTAGTGCAATCTCTTACTCATACCCAGGAGGATCTCTGTAACTCTTTGGAGAAAGTTCAATTCCTGGAAAGGTCTTTCGCCCCTTTAAGGGCCTCTAATGATGCTGCTGTGACTGAAAGGGATGAACTAAGAGCTGAAGTTATGCTATGGGAGAAAGATTACGCAGCTCTTGAAGATAGGGCAGCTGTCGATGTTAGTTGGGTGTATATGAACTCTCGCCTCGACACATTGACTGAAATGAGCCGAGGGGGTTTTGACCTTAATGCTGAAATTGCAAAAAATCAAGGAGTCCATTGATAAGGCTCAACAAGGTCAGAATCTCTCTTCACTTGAAGGTGAGGCTCCTTCTGCTCAAGTCTCTTCGTCCCAAGCCGCTCCTGATGAAGTTTAAGAAGCTGGTTCCTCCCTTTTTTTTTTCTTGTCTCAATTGGTGGTTAACCCCAGTCCTATTGGGGGTAAATTTGGATCTCTTAAAGTCCCCAAATGAAAACATAGGGGCACCTCAATGTATAAAAAACTCTATACGGCTAAGTATAAGTTAACACTTAGTTTTTACTTAGCCGTTTTAATATATTAATGCAAGTATGACTTTTGTTTTCCGTTGAGTTTTTGTTTCACTCTTTAAGTATTTTGCATGCTTTATTTTTCGAGGTTTTGGTTTTACCTCTGAGTTTTGCATATAAAATGATTTAGATTACTCGCACATTTTCGTAATAGGCACGGTGTCATATAAAATGTGTACCTTTTTGTAGTAGGCATAATTTATGAAAGAGGATCCTTTTTGATCGACACTTAATGAAGAAGATGTCTCAAATTCATAATGGTGTAATAATGCAATAGAGCGATAGGAATTTTTCAAATGTTTAAGAATGTTTCTGAGGAAAGTTTTTTGTTTGAACTTTCACGCCATTTTACATGTGTTTGATTATCGTCTAAAACTCATGTTGCAATTGTTTTCTTTTAACAGATTTGATATACACTTGTATTTCGTAACTGTTTTTTGTATGTAATAGTTTTTTCGAGTTAATACAAGAGAGAAATTGTTTTTCATTCGTAACAGTTTTTATTCAAGTTGGGGTTTTCACCAGTAACTGTTTTCGTTGACAACAGTTTTCAATAAGCATGAGGGAAATGCTCTTACATTCGTAACTATTTTTATTTGATAACAGTTTTTTGAACAAGTACAAGGATTTTGATCTTTCATCCGTAACTGTTTTATTTGATAACATTGTTCAATATTAGTACAAATATTTCGTAAATGTTTTTAGTTACAACAATTTTGAATAAGTACAATGATGATGATCTTTTATCCATAATTGTTTTTGGTTACAACAGTCTTACTTTTGAATAAGTACAAAGATGTGCATTTCTTCCTCGTAGCTAAAATTTTGCCTTTTAACTTGAACATGTTCGAAGGTTTTTTGGATTAGGCTTTGTGTTTGAGTCTTTGGCTCTTTCGATTTTGCTCGTATCACTTGACTTGTTGGGTAGATGGATCTCCAGGCTCGAGCTTTGACTTTTTGATAGTTTTTTTTTTTGCTTCGTTTTTGCATTCCATACTGTATAGTCCCCCAAATGTTTGATCTTTGAATAATAAAATCTCGAGCACTTGACTATTCCTTCCTTGTGGTCTTTTTCCTGAAAAGGAAAAACATACGGGACTCAAAGGTATATAGCTTTTAGATGATGACTGCTTAACCCTTTAAAACGCCCATCAGAAAGTGTAACCCTAGACCGGGAATTCAGTTACTTCCTCGCATCTTTACAGGTCTAATATCATCATCCGGTGATGGGTTAGCTTTATGCCTATCATCTAAAATGGTTAGTAAAATTTTTAAATGTTCAAAATAAAATCGAACGTGTGATACCTGACCGGGGGTATTTTTTTTTCTTAGAAGTGGTACTTCTTCAAGTGGATGGAATTCCAACTTGTTGGTAGGATTCTGCTGTCCATTGCTTCCAACTCATAGGCGCCCTTCCCAGCTATGCCTCGGACTTTGTAGGGTCCTTCCCAATTTGGACTTAGCTTTCATGCGCCTGCTTCTTTCGCTGATTGAAAGACTTTTTTGAGGACGAAGTCCCCAATATTAAAGTATCTGAGACGATCTTTACGGTTGTAATAACGCTCTATGATTTGTTTTTGAGCTGCCATCTGTATTAGTGTTTCTTCTCTCCGTGGTTCGAGCAGGTCCAGATTGGTCCTTAATACGTCGTCTTTTGCTTCCTCCATGGCCTTTGTAAACCTTATGCTTGGTTCGCCAATCTCCACAGGTATTAAGGCTTCTGAGCCATAGACAAGTGCGAACGGAGTTTCTCCCGTGGCTGTTTTTGAAGTTGTTTTGTATGCCCATAGTACCGCTGGTAACTCATTAGGCCAGTTTTCTTTGGATTTATCTAGCCTCTTCTTTATATTGTTGATGATGACTTTATTCGTTGACTCAGCTTGACCATTATCCATGGGGTGGTATGGTGTTGAAGTGATCTGTTTGATTTGCCATATTTCGAAGAATTCTGTGATTTGTAAGCCTATGAATTGTGGGCCATTATCACACACGATCTCCTTTGGTATTCCAAAGAGGCATATTATGTTTCGCCATAAGAAGCTTTTAACTTCCTTTTCTCGCACCTGTTTGAACGCTTTTGCCTCTACCCATTTTGTAAAATAGTCGGTTAGCACGAGCAAAAACCGTACATGTCCTTTAGTTGTGGGAAGAGGTCCCACCCCATTTCATGAAGGGCCATGGGGATATTATTGGATGCAATAATTCCGCTGTTCAATGCATGTTATTGGCAAACCTTTGGCATATGTCTCATTTGGATACGAAGTTCCCGTCCTCTTCTTGCATCTTAGACCAATAGTATCCAGCTCTGATTAGGGTTTTTACCAAGGATCTCGCCCCTGAGTGATTTCCACAGTGTCCTTCGTGGACTTCTTTCATCACAAACTCTGTTTGGTTAGGTCCGAGGCATTTTTCTAGGGGCCCTCCAAACATCTTGCAATATAATGAGTTGCGAATGAGGCAGTACCGTGCAGCTTCACGGCGAAGTGCTTGAACTGTTTTCTTGTCTTCAGGTACGGTGCCATTCTGCAAAAAATTTAAGATTTCGTTTCTCTAATCCCAGGTTAAGTTGTTGAAAGTTACCTTATTTCTGTCATGGTCGATCGCTGAATGGAATAGATGAACGACAATTGTATTACTTTTTTTGTTAGTTCTGTGGCTGCTGTGAGGATAGCTAATGCATCTGCTTCTGTATTTTCCTCTCTAGGTATTTGTATTACCTTCCATGTTTTGAATTGTCTCACGAGTTCTCGTGCCTTTTCCAGATATTGTTTCATCTGAGTCTCTCAAGCGATATAAGTCCCCTGCATATGATCTACTACCAGTTAGGAGTCGCTTTTGATTAGGATTTTCTCGATTGAAAGCTCTCGTGCGAGTTCTATTCCTGCAATGACAGCTTCGTACTCTGCTTCATTGTTAGTTATAGGATAACATTTGATAGCATGTCGTGTCTTTTCACCTGTGGGTGATATTAAGACTATGCCTAAGCCGGCACCTTTTATATCGGAAGAACCATCGGTAAATAGGGTCCATAGACCCGGATTAGCACCGTTGAAGAGTTGTAACTCTTTTCCCACTTCAGGGACAATGTTATTACAAAAGTTAGCGACAAAGTCAGCTAAGATCTGAGACTTGATTGCAGTCTTAGGCTGATATATTATTTCATGCTCACTTAATTCTATGGCCCACTTGGCTAATCTTCTTGATAGTTCTTGTTATGTAGTATGTTTCTTAATGGATACGAGGTCACAACTGTGATTGGATGACATTTAAAGTATGGCCTTAATTTTCTAGATGCCATGATTAGAGCTAAGGCTAACTTTTCTAGATGTGGATATCTAGTTTCAGCATCTAGTAATGTCTTGCTTACATAATAAATAGGAGATTGTTTACCTTTATTCTCCCTTACCAATACTGCACTTATAGCAATTTCCAAGACGGCAAGGTAGACGTACAGCCTCTCCCCCTCCTTTGGCTTTGACAGCAACAGAGGTTTTGACAGATAAGCCTTTAGGTCTTTGAGAGCCTGTTGATATTCTTCAGTCCATTCGAACCGATTTTGATTTTTGAGAACTGCAATGAATTTAAAACTTTTCTCGGAAGATTTGGAAATAAATCTTCCTAAGGCTGCAATTCTTCCCGTTAGTCTTTGAACTTCTTTTTTGTTTATAAGTACATCAGGTATTTCTTCTATAGCTTTAATTTGATCAGGATTTACCTCTATTCCCCTGTTTGATACAAGGAAACCCAAGAATTTACCTGATTCTACGCCAAAAGTGCATTTTTCTGGATTCAGCTTCATATTATATCTGCATAAAATGTCAAAGGTAATAGAGAGGTGTTGGAAATGGTCTTCCGCCGGTGTTGATTTTACCATCATGTCATCGATGTAAACTTCCATCATTTTTCCCAGATGTTCCTAGAACATCTTGGTCACTAGCCTTTGATAGGTGCCTCCAGCGTTTTTTAAGCCAAAAGGCATGACTATAGAATAATAAGTCCCCCTGTTTGTAATAAAGGAGGTTTTTTCCTCGTCTGAGGGATTCATTTTAATCTGATTATAACCAGAATACGCATCTAGAAAGCTTAACAATTCATGACCTGCGGTGGCATCAATCATTTGATCTATATGTGGTAATGGGAATGAATCTTTGGGGCATGCTTTATTTAAGTCAGTATAATTTACGCATACTCTTTTTAGGTACTACCACAGTGTTAGCTAGCCAGTTAGGGTACGTTACCTCTCGTATCGAACCTTCAAGAGTTTTTGTACCTCTTCGTCAATCACTTGGTTCTTGAATGGTCCTTGCTTTCTTTTCTTCTCTTAGACCGGGGCTCAGCCTCGTGCCTATATACACTTTCTGTTCAGGTTTTTGTTCAAACAATGGAACAACTTCGAGCTCTTCCGTAGTTGTTTTGGTGTGCTCATCTTCCTCCGGTTCATGAATGACGTCCGGTCTGGAATCTACATCTGTGTGGTCCAATGCATCTTCCGTGATGACTTGATTCACCTTCTTGTGAGTATCTTCTTTCGTACCTGTTTCAGCAATAATACCTTTCGTACCTATTTGGGTAGTAATTTCTTCCATGCCTGTTTGGGCGGTGTTACCTGCTTGGGAGATTCCCTTATCTTTTGATTCTTCCAACTCTACTTTTGTTATAGCGTACCACGGAATTTATATTTCTCGCGGTTTGCTGATCGCCTCTAATTTCCTGAATCCCCCATTCAGAGGGGAATTTAATTACCTGATGCAAGGTGGATGGTATTTGCTTTCATGTCGTGGATCCATGGCCTTCCCATGATTACGTTATAAGCCATGTCAGTATCGATGACTTGGAACCTGGTATTTTTTATTACTCCCTCAACATAAGTGCTAAGTTCAATTTCCCCTTTTGTTATAATCGTAGAGTTATCAAACCCCGATATGGATCGTGCCTTTGGGATTACTTGATTCCCCAATAGCATTTCTTCCATGACTCTTAGAAAAATGATATTGACTGAACTGCGGGGATCAATCAACACTCTTTTTACGTTAGTGACATGAATAAGTAAGGATATTACCAGAGCATCGTTGTGAGGAAGCATTAATCCGCCGATATTTGCATCATCGAAGGTTATATCGTCTGCTTCCATATTTTCACGAACCTGCTTTCCGTGTGTAATTGCGAACTTCGTGGCCGTTTTGCAGACCACTCCGTTTACTTATTCACCTCTGTGTATCACGTTGACGGTTCGTTTTGGAGATGGAGGTTTTGGGGGCTCCTGCCTGTTCTTCATGCATGCCTGTTTACCTTTTTCACTAAACAATTCTATTAAATAGCCCTGTTTCAATATTGTTCTACCTCACCTTGCAAAAATATGCAATCTACAGTTCTGTTTTCATGATCATTATGGAATTCACACTAGAGATCTGGGTTCCTCCTATTCGAGTTCGACCTCATTTCTTTGGGCCATCGAACCTTATCACCCATATTTCTTAATACTGAAATTAGTTCGGAGGTACTTACATTGAAGGTGTGATCCCCAATTCGTGCATTACCTCTAGGTCCTTCATCTCGATCCTTTCTGAATCTAGATGAGGATGAGCCCGCATCTCTGATTGGTGGTCTATAATCTGACCTGGTGTTTTCGAACCTAGGACGAGTTTCACGTCTCGACGGTCCCAAGTAAGGATCATACCTTTTTTTACCTAATCTCCTGTCTGATTCGGAACGTCTGGATCTGGTATGATCTTCATCTTTCGAGCGAGCAATATTATCTTCTTCTATTCGAAGTTTAGTATTGTACATGTTATAAACATCGGTCCATGTTGTAGCTGGGAATTCTCTCAATCTTTCCTTGAGTTTCCTCGTGGCTTCCGAGCTTTTGTCATTTAGATTACTTGCAAATGCCATGGCTGCCCAATTATCAGGCACCCTTGGTAGTTTCATTCTTTCTCGTTGAAACCTGTCTACAAATTCACGAAGTAGTTCCGTGTCTCCTTGTTTTATTTTAAAGATGTTCTCCATCCTTTTCTCGACTTTTTGCGCACCGGAGTGTGCTTTTATGAAAGAATCTGCAAGCTCAGCAAAAGAATCAATAGAGTTTTTAGGGAGAACAGAATACCAGGTTAACGCCTCTTTGGTAAGTGTTTCTCCAAACTTTTTAACTAGAATCGACTCAATTTCTTGTTTTGTGAAGTCGTTTCCCTTCTCTTCGGTGGTAAAAGCAGTCACATAGTCACGTGGGTCGGTTGTCCCATCATACTTAGGAACGTCAAGCATTTTAAACTTCTTGGGAATAGGTACGGGTGATGTGCTTGGTTTCCAAGGTTGTTGAGAATATCGATCAACGTCAATGCCTTTGATAACAGGTGGTACTCAGGAATTTGTTCAATTCGATCATTTTGTTCCTTCACCTGTTTATGCAAAGTTAGTAATAAAGTCTGTAATTCAGAGTTATTAGACATACCTGGTCTCGCTTCGAGAGATTCATTAGGAGTATCTCCCCTTCCTGAGTTTGCCAACCCAGACTGAGGATTTTCCACAGTGATGGTATTATTGGGGGGTGGTGTCAGTGGTGCAGGTGACGCTGCTGGTAAACCCCTCACAAATTCTTGCAAAGCCTGGCTCACATACTCTGCAATCATTTGCTTTACCCGATCTTGTTCTATCATTCGATCAATATTATCATTGTTGTTATTGGATCTTTCTGGGGATTGTTCCCTTGAACAACGTGGGGTTCCTCAAGGTGATGGAACTGGGGTTCCATTCCTCTGCTGGTTTTTGTCGTCGGATTTCGACATAGTTTAGAGGATATCGCTTGAAAAGCAAACAAAGATTATCCGATTTTCCGGTAACGGAACCAATTTGTTTAACCAAAGAATTATATCCTTTGACCAAAGATATTTTTAGGATGAACACGGATTTCTGATAACCAAGACAAGACTGATTATTGTAAGTAATTAGATAAAAAAATCAATGAGATGCACGAAAAGTAAAGTGTATTGCAATAGTAGTTCAGATGATCTTTACAGGTTATAGTTTACTCCCCTATATAGGGAATTTCCTAATATAATGTCAGCCCTTTTCAGTGATTGAGAATTAATGACTAATTATGACATTAATGTAAAGTTACAATGAGTAACTGTAACTGTTGCGTGAATGTTGTGTAACATGTGGATCACTAATTGAAGATCTCTGAATCTGCCCTTTATTTCCGCTCAGATACATTTTGACTGTGTCTCTTCATCTTCTCAATCAGTTTGAGAGTTCCGTAGCTAATTAACCCGTGGGTGTGATTTGCCGTGCCTCTTTGCCTCATACCTCTTCATAGAGTCCCGTCCAGCTGTCGTGTCTTCATTGTTCCATGTAGACTGCTGAGTCATCAAGATTTATTACACGTGTGAAGCTCTTTTTTAACAATACACTTGTGACATTCTTTTGAGAGAGATGAGCAAATTTTTGACAATCCTTGCTTCGAGTGTTACATTATAAAGTGAGGTTTGCTAATGAAAAGTAGAGGAGGAGGAGTTTGGGATCTAAAATGACATACGTGAAAGAGCGAGCTTCCTTAATGAATAGAGTCAACTCTTGATTCTCTAGTGTCACATTAGAATTATGGTACTCAAAAAGTCAAAACAGTGTGTTGTTGATAATTCATGTGTTGGGGATAATTGTTAGTCCCAATTGATGTGTGATTGATTCACCTTAGGCCAGCTGAAATATCCCTTTTTCTAGTGGAGGTGGGAATTGCCTTAATTTCTTGAGGACAACCAAAAGCTTAAGTTTGGGGGAGTTGATAAGCAGGGATTTTGACCGCTTATTTGCTCTCTTTTACTTGTATTTTAGCTCAAAAATGCTTAAAAGTATTCCTGAAAACTAATGAAATGTGTTTGCTTACAGGAATATTGCAATATGAGCCAAAGGAATCAAAATCAACTCATAAAGGAATCAAAAGTGAACAAGAACAAAAACAGGGCAAAAAGGCCAACTGTGCGGACCGCGTAATTCTAGTGCGGCCGCAGAAGAGAGGTTCAACGACTGAATTTTGAGAAAGTAAAGATGTGCGGACCGCACAAATATTGTGCGGCCGCAGAAGTCTATGTGCGGCCGCACTTACTATTACGCGAACCGCAGAAGAGGTGATTAAGCGAATTGTCCGCACCAAAATTGTGCGGCCGCAGGATGTCAAGTGTGGTCACACTCACAATTGTGTGGTCCCCAGAAGTGAAGAATCAGAGATCTGGGTTCAAGTCCAAAGTCAAAGACTGCGGACCGCATCATTTTTATGTGGCCGCATAATCAAGAGCACGGCCGCACTCAGAATTGTGCGGTCCGTAAAAGTCCAGCAAAATCCAGAGCTCAAGTTCAAAGAATGTGGAACGCACTATAATTGTGCAGCCGCGGAAGCAATTGTGCGACCGCATAACCTCCGTAGGGGCATTTTTTCAGATATTTTCAGCTTAGTATAAATCGGACTTTTTTGTCATTTTTAGGTCAAGTTATGTCTCCAAACACTAGATTTGCATCCCATAATCAAATATTATGGATTCTATCTTTATTTCTTCTTTAATTTTTGTATTTTTCATGAGTAGCTAAATCTTTAGCTAGGGTTATGACACAACCCTAGTGTGGTTATTTGATGGGTGTTTAATTTAGGTCTTATTTGTGATTGGGTTCGTGATATTTAGCCTAGTTCTTGCTAGAACTCAAGAATTAATGGTTGCAAACATTGATTCATGCCTAAATGACTTATTCTCTACTTGAGAAAGAGGGACTAAGTCTAGGAAAACTCATCTAACAAGGAAGTGGGGTGAACTCAAGAAATTGATAGCCCAATTAAAGAGTTAAACCTAGAGATAGTAATACCCTACTTGAGCTAATATCACTTGTATTATACAAATACCCATTTGGACTTGAGAAAGCCAAATTGGGCAAAACCACTCAAACTACCGAGAGGTATAGAGTGAGTACCCGAGTGTGATTGCTATATTACGACCCCAACTAATCAAACTTCGCCTGGAATTCAAAACCCATTATATAACCACCTAGGTAGAAGCCACGACCCTAGTCCCTTTTATCATTTGAAAAACTCAAAACCAAAAATATTGTCCTTAGTTTTATACTTACAAATAATAAAGTAAAATAGAAGTAAACACCAATCAAGTTTGTGGAAGTGTAATTGGAGACGAAACTTGAAATTAACTTAGATATACACCTAATCCCATGTTTTAACTCCCCGTGGATTCGATCCCGACCTTTGTTGGGTTTATTATTGCATCAACCGCCTCGCTACTTTATTGTGGTGTGGATTTGTCCTACATCAGGTGCGAATCGTTGTTTTGATGTTGTTATGTGTGATTTGAGGTCTCGAATAGGTCCATTTTACGTTATTACCTGTTGGTATATTTAGACGGAGTCCCAAGTGGCTCGGATGAGTTTCGGACGAGGTTCAGATCATTTTCTTTGCATAGTACATTACCGAAGGCTGCTGGTTCTAGTGTGATCGCACCTGTGGCTGGTTTTGCGCAGGTGCAATTGTCATAGAAGTGACAGAGGAGTCATAAAAGCGAGGTGTGAGTTACTGAGGAAGACCACAGAAGCAGAAGTAAGGGCGCATATGCGTGTCCGCAGAAGCATAAGATTAGCCGCAGAAGCGGTGAGTGGCGCAGGAGCGCGAGTTGGTTGGTGCACCTGCGTGTGTGCATAGGCGAAGAATGTCCATAGGTGCGGAAGGTCCGGACTCCATGGGCTTCGCAGAGGCGATATTTTATCCGCATATGCGACATTTTAGCCGCATATGCGGAAATGCTGGCAGAAGCAATAAATCGAGGGCTTTGGTCTTTCTTCATATTTTGAGGTGTGGGACTCGGATTGAGGCAATTTTTGGAGCAAATTTCATCACAAGGATTGGGGTGAGTATTCTTCACTTGGTTTTTATCTTATTCCACAAATCTATCTTCATTTTTGGCAATTGATTGGTGAATTTTAAAGAGAAATTGCGAGTTTTGGCCTAAAGTTTCCTAATATGCATTTTTGAGCTTTGAACATTTAATTGGAGTCAGATTTGAATGAAACTAGTATGGTTGGACTCGTAATTGAATGGGTTGTTGGATTTTATGAGTTTTGTTGGGTTCCAAGGCGCAGGACCGGGTGTATTTCTGGCCGGTTTTGGGTTTTGATTAAGGATTCGATCTTTATCATTTGGAATTGTTTCCTTGGGCTTTATTTGATGTATTTGAGTTGATTTTGGCTAGTTTTGTGCTATTCGGAGGTTGCTACACTCGTTATGGCATCTTTGGAGATTCACTTGGCTTGCTCAGCATTGGTATTGGCTCGTTCGAGGTAAGTAACTTTTGTAAACTTAGTGTTGAGGGTATGAAACCCCGAATTACGTGTTATGTGATTGGTATTGAGGTGACGCACATGCTAGGTGACGGGTGTGTGGGCGTGCACCCTGTGAATTGTGACTATGTTGTTGCTATGGAACTGTATAGTGTCCCTATTTTGTTGATATTTGTGTTTTCTCCATGTGATAAAGTAATTGAGCTATCAATCATGCTAAATATCATGTTTAGGCTTTATGGTGATATTGTTAGGACCCGTAGTGGTCGTTTCTTGCTATCATTTTATTGATTTCATCGATATTTCATACTCAGTTATATTCATGCATTCATATCATATCTCAGTGTCAGTTGTTGTTTATTGATACATCATATCATTGTTGTAGGGCCAGTTTCATGACATTGTGAGCCCGTGAGTGAGACTGGAGAGATTGATGGATGAGTGAGGCTGAGAGCCTGATTATGAGTGACAATTATGGGATTGGGTTGCATGTCGCAGCATGTTATATTGATTTATGCCTGGATTTGGCTTATGATAGCGCTTGGGCGTGGTTGATAATATTGAGAGATGGATCTTCCTTGGACATGGATCTTGTCTGAAGAACTTATATACTTGGAGATGGATCTTCTCCATGGGGCCGGATTGGCCTTCCTCGGTACTGAATGACTGATGGTCAGTGATGCATATATTTCGGGATGGATCTTCCCTTGGACGTATGGTCCATATACAGTACCGATTGGTTGAGCATGATGGGTGAAAAGTATGACACGGTGAGATTGACTACTCTGAGAGTGTGAGTACATGATTCATCTATGAGATACATGGAATTCACATGCACACATGACATACAGGCATAGAGATGCATTTTTCCTCAGGTTGTATGGTTATCACGTCATTCATGACTTTACACACATTGACATGTGGGCATAGAGAGGTATTTCACACTTTCTATCTAAAAAGTAAATGAAACATCTTATTTATTGTGGAAAGGATACTTGGAAAAATTACAGTTTTCAAACTTACTCGTATTTTTGGCATTTTCGGTAAAAGATTTGGGTTTTCACTGAGATACTTGAAAAGCATGACTATTTTTTTTGAACTGTGAATGAGCTGAGCAATTTTTACTTCTAAGATACCTCTTTTATTACATGTATTATGATGTTATGAACTGTTGTGGGATATTGGTATTGGATCCGACCTTGTGTTAGCTCATCACTGCTTTCAACCTAAGGTTAGGTTTATTACTTACTGAGTACATGGGGTCGATTGTACTCATACTACACTTCTGCACCTTGCGTACAGATGTTGGCTGTGGATATTGTTGTGTTAGATGGGAGCTGGATTGAAGATGTACATGCATCTCGGTTGTAGTTGCCCCTTGTTCGTGGTAGTTTTAGATCTATAAAACTCTGTTTATGTACTCTTCAAACAGACGATGTATTTATCTCATTTCAGCTTTATAAATTCTATTCTTAGAAGCTCATGATACTACCAGTCCTCGGGGTAGTGTATAAGATTCAGATAATTTATTTGCTTAATTGTCTTGTTAAATAATATTGGAAGTGGTTAGTTATTAGTTGGCTTACCTAGCGGGTTGGGTTAGGTGCTATCAAGACTAGTGGATTTTTGGTTCGTGACAGATTATGTTGGTTAACATGTCAATCTTGTTGAGGAAATCGGTAATTAGAACAGAAATGGCTATAAAGCACTTGGAAGTAGTTTGTAGTGATATTATCTTGTGTTAGGCTATTTTGGGTAACTTTGAAATTGAGTACAAGGTTGGAAATGCTTTAATAGGTATTGGTTATTATACTGTATATATTACTAAGTTCAAGAATGAATTAATGGGGGTTAAGGGCGCTACAGGGATTCAATCCGAGCTTGCCGCTCGTCGTGATATGCTGATGAGTTGTTAATGAAATATTTTGTACCTTATTGTTGATGTTATTATTATTGTATTGCACTGGTTGTTGTTGTTGGTATATGGTATTGGAGAAGGCTATTGTTACTGGGGAGATGCTTCCCAAATTTACATAAACAAGCTACTAGTTTAAGTTGCGGACTTAGCCTTTACTCAGCACTGATTTTTAATCTCCTTATGCTATGGTAGATTTAGTTGAGTTGTTTGAAGACTTTCTTGGAAGGTATTTAAGGACTCAACGGAGTTAAGGTATGCTAAGACTATCCCTTCTTTCCTTTTGGCATGATCTATATGATACAACGAAACGAGCAAACTCGCAACTTTCACAAGTGACTCTATTCTTAGAAGTACTATGGATGCCTATGTTCTTGATTACATGTGTGTCCTATTATTATATCGTCTGTTCACGGGTCTCAGATAATACGTAAGCTGATAAAGTTTATTCCATGATATTAACCAAAGGCATAATGATCTTATGACATTTCGAGAGATCTTATTGACTTACTTCATTATGTATTGCATTCATTTATAAATGTACATTGACCCATGACCAGATGAAATTATATACGCGTATATTATATGTACATGGGGTATGGGGAAAAGTTACTGCATTATATACAGACCACCACCTGATCATCTGGTATACATTGATGATTTCACCCACAGAGGCCGAGATGATATGATGGGATGCCCTTAGAGGCTTGATGACGTTATGTACGCATATACATATGCATGATATGACATTTATATGCACATGCATGACATTATAAATGTTTTATGATTCACAGAACTATCCAGACTTACAGGTTGAGTTCTTTACTCCATGTTTCTTTCATGTCTTCTATATACTACTTTTCATGACTTACATACTCGGTACTTTATTTGTACTGACGTCCCTTTTACCTGGGGGCGCTGAGTTTCATGCATGCAAGACCTGATAGATAGGTTGACAGTCCTCCTAGTAGGCTATCAGCTCAGCGAAAGGTGGTGCACTCCATTTGCTCTGAAGTTGCCTATTTGATCAGTATGCTTTGGACATGTATAGATTGGTATGGCAGGGCCCTGTCCTGACCTTTATGATATTTATATACTTTTAGAGGCTTGTAGATATATATCATGTCTATGGATGACTATATGGCCATGTCGGCCTATGTTTTGAGTGTACAAATGATTAATTCGGTTGTATAAGCCCGTATGTCACATGTATAAGTTTTTATATCATGTTGGGTCATCCTATGTCAAGTATTCCCTTATGTTTTATTCTGGTTATCTCATGGCGGCCCTTCTGGCCCACTTATCCATGATGGTATGATAAGAAAGATATGGTATGTTGGTATTCAGTTGAGGAAGGCACCGGGTGCCCGTCGCGGCCTGCGATTTAGGTATTTGAAATCGGCATCATTTTCGAGGAGTTTGCACAAGGGGTTCACCACTTTAAAAAAGTATTTATCAAATCTCCGGTAGAATCCCACATGGCACAAGAAACTCCTCACAACGTTTACCGAGCTAGGAGGTAGAAGCTTAGAAATAACTTAAATTTTTGCATGATCCACTTCAATACCATTCTTTGAAATCTTATGGCCAAGGATAATTCCTTTCCCAACCATGAAATGTCATTTCTCCCAATTGAGTATCAAATTTTTTTCCTCACATCTAGCCAACACCTTGTCCAAATTAGCACGATAATCACCAAATGAATCCCCAACTACCGAAAAGGCATCCATTAAGACCTCAAGGTAGTCTTCTACCATGTTCGTAAAGATATCTATCATACAATGTTGAAAAGTATTCAGCGCACTGCACAATCCAAAAGGCATATGTTTGAAAGCAAAGGTACCATATGGACATGTAAATGTGGTTTTCCTTGGTATTCCGGTGCAATAAGAATTTTGTTATATTAACCATCAAGAAGCAATAGAAATCAGGGCCGGCCAAATTATCAAACATTCGATCAATGAAAGAGAGAGGAAAATGATCCTTCCACATTGCTATTTCGATAATCCATACAAACCCTCCAACCAGTGACCGTTCTTGTGGGTATCAACTCATTTTATCATTGGTAACAACCGTCATGCCTCCTTCTTTGGGACATATTGAGCTGGAGAAGTCATGAACTATCAGAAATGGGGTAGAAAACCCTGGCATCCAACCATTTGATAATCTCCTTTTTGACCACCTCTTGCATAGCCTCATTGAGTCTTCTTTGATGTTCAATAGGGTTTAGCACCATCCATAAACTTGACCTTATGCATGCAAAATATGGGTCTTATACACCGAATGTCTGCCAAAATCCATCCAATGGCCTTCTTCCTTCTTTGTAAGACTGCCAATGTGGAATCTACCTGCACGTTAGTCAAACAATATGAAAGAATAAACGGTAAAGTAGAACAAGGTTATAACGGCCCGGCCGGTCGTTCCGAGAGTTTAGCCCTGTTTTCCCTCATTTCTTCTTCATTATTTGTGGCTCAACTCTATCATGTTGTGTCGAGTCGGTTGGCTCGGGTTCCGAGTGATTTTTGGAAAGGAATGAGACACTTAGTCTCTTTTGGTTATTTAGTGGAAAAGTCAACTGAAAGTTGACTTACAAGTAAATGATCTAGGAATTTGGTTTTTATGATTCGGATAGCTTCGTTAGGTGATTTGGGACTTAGGAGTGTGTTCTAAATGTTTTTCGGATATCCGTGGTAGAATTAGGCTTGAATTGGCGAAATTGGATTTTTGGCAGTTTTCGGTCGGCAATGGAAAATTAGCTATCGGTGTCGGAATGGAATTCTAGAAGTTGGAATAGGTTCGTAGTGTCATTTTTGATGTGTGTGCAAAATTTAAGGTCATTCGGACGTGGTTTGGTTGGTTTCGGCCTCGTTGGCGAATTTCGGAAGTTTAGAAATCCTTAGGCTTGAATTTCGGGTTAAATTGGTGCCTTGATGTTGTTTTGAGTGTTTTGAGGGTCCGACTAAGTTTGAATATTGATATGTGACTTGTTGGTGGGTTTGGTTGAGGTTCTGAGGGCCTCGGGATGATTTCGAATGGTTATCGGAGAGTTGGAAAAATTGGAGTTGCAGCTCAAGCTGCTTTTTTCTGTCATAACCGCACCTGCGGATTGGGGACCGCAGGTTCGAGCCGCAGAAGCGGAAGAGAGACTGCAGAAGCGGCACTGGTCGTAGGAGCGGAGGGCTGGACCGCATCTGTGAGCCCGCAGGTGCGAGACCTGGGGCGCAGGTGCAGCGTCTGAGGACTTAAGTGATTTTCACAGGTGCGGATTTTTGGGCGCAGAAGTGGCCCGTAGGTGCGAGATATTGTCCGCAGATGCGGGAAGTGCTGGGCAGAAAGTATAAAAGGTCCCCTTCATGAATTTTCACCCATTCTTCACCATTTTTGGACGAGTTTGGAGCTTTGGGCAGTGATTTTCAAGAGGAATCGAAGTTTATCAGCTGGGTAAATTACTTGGGCTTCATTTCTTCTGTTTGTGATGATTTTCCTACTGCTTAATCATGAAATTAGTGGGAATTTGGAGTAAAGTTGAAGGGGTTAAGGCTTGAGTTTTGGAGAGATTTGATTGAGAATTTGAGGGGTCAAATAGAGTCAGATTTTGATAAATCTTGTATGTACTCATGAGTGAATAAGGATCTCAGTTTTGTAATTTTTGTCGGATTTCGAGACATGGGCCCGGGGGTCGGGTTTGGCCAAATTCGGGATTTGTGAGGTAATTTGATAATTTTTATGTGGGCTTCGTTCCTTTAGCATGTATTAATGATATGATACTTATTTTGGATAGATTTGGGGCGATTTGAGGCCGAATCGAGCAGCAAGGGCATCACGGAGTAATATTTTATCCGGCTTGAGGTAAGTAACGCTTCCAAACTTGGTTCTGAGGGTTCAAAACCCTGAGCTACGTGTTATGTGATTGGAACTGGGTGACGCACATGCCAAGTGACGGGCGTGCGGGCATGCACCGTGAGACTTGTGACCTGGTTCCTTCCATGGCACCGTTTAGTGGTTCATTCTTGTTGATTCGGTGCTTCTATCAATGTGATTAATGTAAACATTCTAGAAATCATGCTAAATACTATGTTAAGGCTTCACATCGATACTGTTGAGACCCTAGTGGTCGTCTTAATGCAAACATGCTAGAATCATGTTAGATATTATGTTAAGGCTTCACGCTGATACTGTTGAGACCTGAGCGATCGTTTATTGTTGTCATCTCATATGTTTCATTGATATTATATATTCAGTCATGTCATTGCATATCATATCATGTCTCAGTCTCGAAAACTATTGTTTTGCACATTATATCATTGATTCGGGCTAGTTCATGCATTGTGAGCCCATGTGAGCGAGACTGGAGAGTGATTATTGAGTGAGGCCGAGAGCCTGATATTGAGTGACAGTTATGGGATCGAGTTACACGCCACAGCATGTTATATTAATTTATGCCTGGATCTGGCTTATGATAGCGCTTGGGCTGTAGGATCCCCTCCGGAGTCTGTAACACACCCCAAGTGAGCGCAGTGATATTTGAGGGATGGATCTTCCCTAGACATGGATCTTGTCCGAAGTGTTTATATTTGGAGATAGATCTTCTCCATGAGGCTGGATTGGCATGTTTCCTCGGTACTTAACGACTGATGTCAGTGATGTGTATACGTATTCTGGGATGGATCTTCCCTAGGCTGTTGAGCCATATACAGGATCGAGTGGTTGTGGGTGTATCATTATCTGGAGATGGATCTTCTCCATAAGGATGGTTCGGCCTTCCTCAGTACTGAGTGACTTCTGTCTGATGTGTATATATTCTGGGATGGATCTTTCCTGGGCTATGCGAGCCATATACAGTACTGAGTGGACGAGTATTTGAGAGTGGGAGCACATTGTGCATTTCATACTGTTGATGTATTGGCATGTAGAATACGTTGAGTTATATATATGTTAAAACGTTCGGAACGGTACTTATCATATAACTTTGAGATGTGTAGTTAACTGAAAGCATGCCTAAATTTTTGTACATTGATTATGTCATAAATGTGGAGGTTTAGTCCGTCACTACCTCTCAGCCCACAGTTTGGGCTTGTTACTTACTGAGTTGGTGTACTCACGTTACCCCCTGCACCTTGTGTGCAGATCCAGGTATCCCAGGTCACGATAGTGCCAGTTGATCGTTTGATGCGGTTCATCTTCGGAGAGGGCGAGGTAGTTTCTTGGCGATCACAGACTCGCCTTTCTCCTTCCCTATCTTCCTTTGTGTATTTTGTTAGTTATTTCCCAGACAAATGCTGTCTTGATGTATTTTGGCATCATTGTAGTATGGCTCATGACTGAGTGACACCCGAGGTCGGGCTTGTATTTTCAAAATTTTTGGAGTTTGAACTTATTTCTTTTACGGGATTTCAGTAAGAAAAGATTAATATCTAGCTTTTAAATGAAATATCGGAATTTATCGAGAATGTGTCAGCTGGCCTAGTTCCATGATAGGCGCCATCATGACCAGGTTGGTTTTGGGTCGTGACAAAGGCCAAGAAATTCATACCGAAGGTGAGGTGGCAATGGCTTCAACTCTAAGGTAGGTGGCTCTTCAATTGAAGACTTTGTATGAGGTATCTTCTTATTCTCAAGATTTAATGATAAATTTTGGTATACATAGTTGTAAGACCTCATTCCTTGTAAAGAGTTCACACATTCCATGAAGACATCCATCTCATCATCATCAAAGTTGAGCACAACGGCTTCCAACATGTCACCAACATTGATTGTGGCACTAGTAGCCTTAATAAACATTATTACAAAACTGTCTAGAAATGGTTTGGACACCTTATTCATTAAATCCATAAATTCTACTGGAGCATTTGTCAGTCCAAAAGGCATCACAAGAAACTCAAAGTGTCCCTACCAAGATTTGAAAGCTATCATAAGAATGTCTACCTCACTAATTCTAAACTCATGATAACCAAATTAAAGATAAATATTTGAAAAGTGGGAAGCTCTCTGTAATTGATCAAACATGTCATCTATACGAGGCAACAGATACTTATTGTGTATTGTTACCTCATTCAACTACTTGTAATTAATGCACTTTCTTAGAGACATATCTTTCCTCTTTACGAACAATACTGGTGCATCCCATGAAGATACACTCAGTTTAACAAAATCCATATCTAGTAAGTCCTGCAACTGTTACTTTACTTCTCTCAACTCCGCTGGTTCCATACGATATGAGGGTATCAATATGGATTGTGTGTCAAGTATCAAATCAACATCAAAGACTATTTCTCATGCTGGAGGTAATCTTGGTAAATCCTTAGGAAATATATCAAAATATTCTCTCACTATTGGTACCTCTTCCAAATGAAGTGTTTCCTCCCTTGTGTTCCATACCATAGCTAAAGACCCAAAAACCCTTACTCATTAATCATTGAGCCTTTATAAAAAATAGAACTTTACCAATCTATGAAACCTGATCCCCTTTTAGGACAAAAGTAGTTCGTTATGTATCTCACGCTTACTTATCTTTGCATGGCAATGATGATAGCATAGTAAGAAGATAACCATTCCATTCATCTCAGTATGTCAAAGTCAATCATACAAAAATAACAACCCAGTAAAATCTCATCAGTGGAGTCTGGGGAGGGTAGAGTGTACTCAGACGTTATCCCTACCCAAGAAGGAATAGAGAGGCTGTTTTCGGGAGACCCTCGGCTCAGAGACAATAGATCTGTGATAACAAAACCCAAAAAATAATATCAGTAATGTGAGAGACAGCAAATAAATGGAAAAGCTCTAACACAAATATTATGCAAAAGAGTGAAACACAACATAAATCGCTAGCAGTGCTAGACAAAACACTATCATACTCGCCGGTACAAAGAGGGAAATCGGGACAATGAGGAAAATCGCTCGACTACCCTTTAACCTACAACCCTAATGCTCGACCTCCACATCTTCCTATCAAGAGCCATTTCCTCAGAAATCTGGAGTCGCGCCAATTCTTGTCTGATCACCTCGCCCCAATACTTCTTGGTCCGCCCTCTACCTCTTCCCCTACCTGCGAAAGACAACCACTCCCACCTCCTAACCGGGGCATTAGGCTTCTCCTCTGCATGTGTCTGAACCATCTAAGTCTCGTTTCTCGCATCTTGTCGTCTACCGGAGCCACTCCCACCCTCTCCTGAATATCTTCATTCCTAATCTTATCCATTCTAGTGTGCCCACACATACATCTCAGCATCCTCATTTCTGCTACTTTAATCTTCTGGATATGTGAATTCTTGACTGGAAAACACTCATCCTCATACAACATGGCCAGTCTAACCACCGCTCTATAAAACTTATTTTTGAGTTTCGGTGGCACATTCTTGTCACACAGGACTCCAGATGCTAACCTTCATTGCATCCACCCCACCCCAATACGGTGCGTTATATCCCCGTCGATCTCCCCATCTCCCTGGATAATTGACCCTAAGTACTTAAAACTTTCTCTCTTGAGGATGACCTATGAGTCAAGCATGACTTCCACATCCGCTTCCCTCGTCATGTTGTTGAACTTACATTCCACATATTCCGTCTTAGTCCTACACAACTTGAAACGTTTAGACTCTAGGGCCTGCCTCCATACCTCCAGTATCCTATTTACGTCGCCTCGCGTTTCATCAATCAAAACTATATCATCAGCGAACAACATACAACCTGGCACCTCTCCTTGGAGATGGTGTGTTAGTGCATCCATCGTCAGGGCAAATAAGAACGGGTTGAGTGCAGATCCTTAGTGTAACCCCATAACTACCGGAAAAGGATCTGAGTCACCTCCCACAGTCCTAACCCGAGTCATAGATCCTTTATCGCCCTAATGTAAGCCACCGGCACACCTTTCACCTCCAGACACCTCCAAAGGACGTCCCTGGGGACCTTGTCATACGCCTTCTCTAGGTAAATAAACACCATATGAAAATACCTCTTCCTATCCCTGTATTGTACCACCAACCTCTTGATAAGGTGGATAGCTTCCGTAGTAGAACGACCCAGCATGAACCCGAACTGGTTTTCTGATATAGACACCGCCCTCCTTATCCTCCCTTCCACCACCCTCTCCCAAACTTTCATGGTATGACTTAGTAACTTGATACCCCTATAATTGTTACAATTTTGGATACCGCCTTTGTTCTTGTACACAGGAACCATTATACTCACCGCCACTCATCAGGAATCCTCTTCGTCCTGAAGATAACATTAAACAACCCAGCCAGCCACTCCAAGCCTACTCTACCCGCACATCTCCAAAAACTCTACTGGAATTTCATCTGGTCCGGTCGGTTTGCCCCTACTCATCTTACCCATTGCACCCACAAGCTCCTCAACCTTAATGCGCCTACAATACCTAAAGTCGTGGTGGCTATCGGAGTTCCCAAATTGCCCTAACACGTGTTTACATCCCCCTCTTCATTCAGAAGTTTATGAAAGTACAACTGACATCTTTGCCTAATCTGGGCCTCTTTCATCAATACTCGACCGACCTCGTCTTTAATGCACCTCACTTGATCCAGGTCGCGAGCCTTCTTCTCTCTCGCTTTGGCTAACCGAAATAACTTCTTGTCCCCACCTTTTCCCCCAAGTTCCTCATACAACCGACCAAATGCAGCAGTCTTAACCTCTGTGACCGCTAATTTCGCCTCCTTATATCTTTCTATGTTCGCTCTCCTCTGATCCTCGTCGATTCTCTCTACTGACTTAATGTAAGACTCTTTCTTGGCTTTCACTTTACCTTGGACCACGTCATTCCACCACCAGTTGCCTCGGTACCCGCCAAAGTAACCTTTTGAAACTCCCAACACCTCTCTCGCTGCCTCCCTTATACAGTCTGTTGTCGTCGTCCACATAGAGCTAGCGTCCCCACCACTCTTCCAGGCACCCATAGTCGTTAGCCGCCGCTCCATATCCCGTGCATTATCCTTAGACAAAGCTCCCCACCTGATCCTCGACTAACCCGTACAAATCACTTATTCCTCTTCATCAAGATACCAACGTCCATCACCAGGAGCCTATGTTGAGTTGCGAGGTTCTCACTCGGGATCACCTTGTAATCCTCGCACAAGCCCCTATCACACCTCCTGAGGAAGAGATAGTCAATTTGAGTCTTAGCCACCATACTCCGAAAAGTAACCAAATGTTCCTCCCTCTTCGGAAACATAGAATTCACGATCACCAACTCAAAAGCGCTAACGAAATCCAACAGTGAGGTACCACCCTTGTTCCTATCACCAAAGCCGAAGCCACCGTTCACCTCAACATAGCCACCAGCAGATGACCCAATATGACCATTGAAATCTCCTCCTATAAATAGCTTCTCCGTAGGTGGAATACCCCGCACCACCTCATCCAGTGCCTTTTAACCTCCTCGTCCAAGCCCGTTTGCGGCGCGTAAGCACTAATGACATTCAGAGTGCTCCCTCCAACTACTACCTTAATCGCCATCAATATGTCATTCACCCGCCTAACCTATACCACCGACTCTTTGAGCTCCCTATCCACCAAAATGCCCACTCCGGTCTTGCCCTTCACGACTCCGGAGAACCACAATTTATACCCGTCTACATTCCTCGCTTTTGATCCTACCCACCTAGTCTCCTGCACACACGTTATATTGACCCTCCGCTTCCGGAGAATCTTCACCAGCTCTATAGACTTACCCGTCAACGTCCCTATATTTCACGATCCAATTCTCAACCTACAGGCGACCTTGTTCCCTTTACCCCCTCAGCATACGTCAAAGTCAATCATATCAAGTAGAATTAGGTGTGCTAGAGTATTATTACCCTCATCTCAAATCGGACAAGCATCATACATAGATTTAGCTAATAGAGACTCTCCAACATGAGTAGAGGCTAGAAAAGAATCATTCAATATTTATGGATGTCAACCAAATCTCATAGAAAAATACAAAGACACTTAGGAGTGGGTAGATCCCAAATAAGTCGGCACAAGTGCATCAAATGAACAGACAGAAAGAATACATGTAATCACAGCATTCGAAGCCTGAACATCCTATTTAGTAAGTGTAAAAACTCTCGCTTGGCCTGCACCATCATTAACTATCCTTGATTCTCAGAAGCACGATCTCCAAGTCCTTGCCTCTATTTCTCGTACCAACAGAACCTAAATTATTACGAGTAGTCTGAGTAGATATAGCTAACTGAGCAGAAGTCTGGCTAGAATTCCATGGAGGATGAGGAAAATCCCTAAAGTGATGTCCCAACTGGCCATACCAAAAGTACTCTCCAATTAGAATACGACATTGCCCCAAATATGATCTACCACAGGTCTGGCATGCTGGAATAGTGGCATCTGCCCAAAACTACGATGTCCGGATCTTGACAATGATGGTCCCTTTGTAGTTTGTCTATGAGATAGTATGTTTGGAGACTGTGAAACCAAGTCTATCCCTGTCCGAGAACCATGTTGTTGTTGTTGTTGTCCCTTTCTAGCTAGATATGCACTCTTATAAACTCCATCATTGTCTCACTGAGTAGGCGTGGACTGCCCACAATTGAAATCACTCTTGCCCTCAGATGGAGTTCCACTAAACTCGTCGATACTACGGGATCTTTTGTTTTCTCGCTCAATCATATCCCTCTCCTGATATGACTTATAACGAAGAGAATTTTCAACTACCTCAGAAAGGTGACGCCTCGCACGTTTTGTACCACAGAACTACAATAATGATGCTCAAAGTCTATTCACAAACCGTCTCACTTTCTCCCTTTCATTTATAACCTGAAAGTGAGCATACCTAGCTAATTCAATAATCTTAGCCTCATACTCTGTAATTGTCATAGTTCTCTGATGCAATTGCTCAAATTGACGTCGAATGTCTTCTCGTTTGCTCAGTGCATGCAATAAACTTGTCCATGAACATAACTGAAAACTCTAACTAAGTGATAGGTTGTATCCCTGCTCGTCTACCTCTCTGAATCTAAGTCCACCATGACTCAACTCTTCACACCACGAGTCTCTTTCAGTCCTAATATACTAGTCAGTATCTTTTTGTGACGCACAATAAACTGGGCCATTTGAGGTGTCTGAAGAGCTGCAACATTCAACTGAATTTGTGTTTGTGTCTGTGAAGTAATTTAAGGAGCTAGAATTGTACCTTGAGTAGGCACCAATACTCTAACACATTTAATAACTTTACCGCTGCATCTGCAGGTAAGTAGGTACAATAGCTGACACTAGTGGTGTTGTGTCCTGAAATACCTATTCATTCACCTGCTGTAGCACAATAACTTGGGGATGACCTGTATTCATAACTCTACGCTGAGAGGCTCCATGTATCCTTGTTTGAGCTCTAGTCTGGTGGACCCTAACTTGACCAATGACCACCTCATCGGGTAGTAGCATGTCCAATACTGCATCCAGCAAATGCATTTGATCGACTAGCAGAGGAGGATGCATCTGTTTAGCCATCTGTGAAAGAAACATTCTAAAATCAAACTCAAGACATTTTACCTTAGAAACAAAAGAAGAAAACATTGTACGCCAATAAATTTGCTCGCAAACTAAAAATGGAGATCCAAACTAGTGTGATTCATGTTTCTTCCCACGTATTAATCCACCGTGTCAATGCGATATTCGAAAATATGTCATTTAATTTGTTTGAGCCGACTGATTTGGAGTAAAAATAAATAAATTCTTTCCTTCAAAAAGTTCTTTCTTCATCATTTATTTATAGAATTTAAGGATGAACAAGATGTGACAATGTATAACAAGCTTGTTAACGCCACACAACCAAATGAAATTACTTAAAATGTTTTCTAATTCTTGATCAAATGTTTTCTACTGGTTGTAAGATTATTGCAACTTGGAGATTACAAGAAAAGAGGGAAATCACCCACGTGTTGGATAATTCAAAAAAGCAATTAATTCGACTTTCTATGACTTTCACAAATCCAATCATAATTACTATAAAATGAAAGCAAACAAAACTAAAAAAAACTTGACACTTTCTTTTTCTCTCTTCTTTGAGTTACCATTGTTTCATCACACACTTAAAAAAATATTGGCTCTCTTCGTATGATGAATTCGTAGAAGTTACAATATCAAGAACAATTTTATATAAGAAATATTAATCCCGTCCCATATAAAAACGATGTCTTCTCCAAAAATTTCTATCTTGTTTCTTTTTTTCATTTTATTCTCCTTATGGACAACGCCAGCTTCTGCGACCAAAAAGGTAAGTTTGGTCGATCCTGTTTATTTATTTAATAAATTCATTGTGCTTATGGTTGTTTATTTTTTGAAAAAATGAAACCATCTTAGGTTACCGTTCTCTGTAAAAACATGAATTGGATAATAATGCAACATTTATATTTGTCAAGAATATTCTTCAATTCTACCGACTACCACCACCAAAGGGTGTCGTGTGACGTTGATCTTTTCACTTTTCATAAGAATTATCTTGTTAAAGTGTTAGAAATGGAAATAGATGGACCGTCATTTAAATTTAACAAGTTCAACCTTTAGGAATGAATATCAGAAACGAGAATAGAGAATTTCTTGATACGAGGCAACTTACCCCTTAATGGGCCTACACAACACGAATAGGAAGTAGTTGGATTAGTGAATTTCATACGATTCTTGTCTTGTCTAATTTCATATTCTTCGACTGCAGTCTTACGTGGTATATATGGGATCCCACTCGCATGGCTCAGCTCTTACTAGGGCAATTCTCCAAAGGGTTTCAGATTTCCACATTAATTTTCTGGCGACATTCTTGGGAGGGTATGAAAAAAAATTCTGTGGTCATAGAGTTTCCATCTTAACATTTATTTCTAATTATTTATTTCTGCATGCAGCAAAGATAAAGCAAAGGAATCCATATTTTATTCATATAGAAGGCGTATTAACGGTTTTGCAGCTGATTTGGAAGAGAAATTTGTAGCTCTAATTCAATGTACGTAACAAGAGTTTTAAGTTTTAAACTCAATTGAAACGTCTAATCATGTTTTTACTATCTGATTATAAATCATAATTAGTTGATAAACAATAATTACGTGGTGCAGTGCATCCTAAGGTGATTTCTGTTTTCCCAAATGAAAGGAGAGAATTACACACATTCCATTCTTGGGATTTTTTGTCTTTGGAAGAAAATGGTGTAGTTACCCAAGGTTCTTTGTGGGAAAAAGCCAAGTTTGGGCAAGACATTATCATTGGAAATCTTGACACAGGTATTTCTTAATTTTCTGCGCAGCATTTTATTTTAGATTTATAATATATATATATATATATATAGATTTCACTTTTTTCCTATAGGTGTTTGGCCAGAAAATCCGAGTTTTAATGACGAAGGTTATGGGCCTATTCCATCAAGATGGAAGGGTGAATGTCAAAATGACGATAAGGTTCCATTTTCCTGCAATAGGTATATATGTCTCTATTACATTGGAAATGCTAGCTAGTTCTATTCTACTCATTTAAATTGACTTGTTGAATCAAACTTAAACAAATTAATAAAAGAATGTGAAAGGTTTCTTAATTTTTGATCACATTATTCTATCAATATATAATTGTAGGAAACTTATAGGAGCCAGGTATTTTCACAAGGGATATGATGATTTAAGGGGAAATAATAATAATACAAGTAATATTCCAAACTCTCCACGTGATACTGAAGGGCATGGAACACACACATTGTCCACTGCGGCTGGTAACTTTGCTCCCAAAGCAAGTGTCATAGGAGTGTACAATGGAACTGCAAAAGGTGGTGCACCTAAAGCTAGAGTTGCTGCATATAAGGTACCTATTAGACATAAAGACCTTTTACTATGTATATAAATATTAGTGTGCTTTAAACAATCGTACATCGTTACATATAGTTATTTATTAAACGACCTGATAGTGTAAAATAATATAACGTGAAAACATACTTTCATTTCTCTTTAAATATATACAAGGTGTGTTGGCCAGCAAAACAAGGAGGAGGGTGTTTTGACGCTGATATCCTCAAAGCATTCGATTACGCCATAGATGACGGTGTTGATGTGATCTCCGCCTCTGTTGGTGGAAAACCACGGCCATATTTTAGAGACGCAGCGGCGATCGGGGCGTTTCATGCCATGAAAGAAGGTATTGTAGTGGTGACTTCTGCAGGAAACTCAGGACCTAGGCTTTCAACTGTGGGCAATATTGCACCTTGGATGATAACCGTTGGAGCAAGTACTATTGATCGTGAATTTGAATCCAATGTCAAACTTCAAAATGGACTTACCATCAAGGTTATAGTTTCACCAAAATTTTCTTTATATTTTGCAGTATATACATCTCATCTATGGTTAGCTCGCATTTTATTTGGCCCTCTAAATTCAATTTTCTTGCAATCGGCTCATCAATTCACCAATTTGAAGTCATATAATGTGTCGAGCCTTAGTTCGTCAAGTAGAAATGTCATCACATCACATATACTTCTGATATATATATATGTTAAACTTCATGCTTAATCAAATATTGTTGTATATAATATTATTGAAGGAATGGGGTATTTCCTTATTCTTTACTTGATTTATTGATTTTTTTTGTTTATCATGACATAAAATAATTTTGTTCTCTTCATCAAGTAGGGAACGAGCATTTCTTATCCATTGCCAGAAGAAAAATTATATCCACTTATTAGTGGGGAGCAAGCTAAAGCTGCAAATGCTACGGTTGAAGATGCGTAAGATTGTCCTACTTGTAATCTAATTCTCACTTTCTTCCATTTTATATATTACACGCTTTTTTTTTCGTTCGATTCTAAAAAAATGACACAATTCTGTACTATTTAATAGTAATTCTTTAAATTTAAACTTAGCATTTTACCTTAATATATAACATGTTCTAATAGTCATAAAAGGTGATGTCATATTTAAAAGGGTATTATAAGTTGTAAGGATACTTTGATTTGAGTATGCATGTGCCAACATACTTGTATGTTGGGGTTGTCCTGATTTTTTATCGTATTCGGTTTTCCTATCTCGAAAGGACAATATATTTATCATAATTGGGTTTTCCTTCTTGTAGAAGGAAATTATAACTCTTCCATATTTGGCAGTCCCTTTTCTTGTAGGAAGAGGTTTGGACTTCTATAAATTGGGGATCCTTCCTTCTTATTCAGTAGCATCCACAATGTAGCCATAGGGGGTTTGGGAGTCGTGTTTAGGGGGAGAATTTTACAGGACAAGTGTTAGTGCGTCACTTGTGTTTGCCTCTTCGTGAGGTTGTTCTCTCGTTATTTTGTACTCTCTTTTATATAGTGGATTGCTCATCTCCGTCGTGGACGTAGGTCAATTGACCGAACCACGTTAAATGTTTGTGTCTCTTTTGGTACATTTCTCTTTTGTTGTCTGATTCATCGTCGTTCAATTGTTGCGTTACTAGTTCCCGCATGACACCTGATTTTTTCGATCCTAACATTGTATGTCCAGGATCGGACTAGTCGGTTTTAGCCGCAGTTTTGATTTAGATATTTGTTTATATGCATGCAGTAAGGTTTGTAAGGAAGCAACGTTGGAGGGTAGTAAGGTGAAAGGGAAGATTTTGGTTTGTTTAAGGGGAAATAACACAAGAGTAGATAAAGGGCACCAAGCTGTAATGGGAGGTGCTGTTGGAATGATACTTTGCAATGACCAAATGAGTGGAAATGACATTATTGCTGATGTTCATCTCCTCCCAGCTTCCCATATTACTTACAACGACGGTCTTTCCCTTTTTGCCTTCATCAATTCTACTAAGTATACTCTCTTTCTCTTTACTCAGACAGACTTACCATTCCTATTTAATATTTATTATAGAGATTTACTTATAATTACCTTTTAACTGACTTTATTAATTATGTAAATATCTTTTACGTCGTGAAAGCATAGAATTTTAACCCCACTTTATAAAAAGTTATAAGTTCTATGCATACTAAATTTTTTATACAATCGTGTTATTATTAAGGTAATTACAAGTAAATCTTTATGATAAGCATGAATCGATAGCCTAGTAAAAATGCACTAACCTGATATAATAGCTAGGTTAAAGTTTTACACGGCCATTGTATATAACTTATGATAACATGTCAGTTACCATTTTCCTTCTTATAATAATTACTGAATAATAATATAACTATATAAATATACTTTCATAATGTCAATATATAAAACTTAAATTCCATACATATGAGTGATTAGATTGCTCATATACGAGTTCAATAAGTCCACAGACTACTTTATTGGATGCTCATGAAACTAACTAATGGTTCTACCTTGTGTTAATAACTAGCAATCCTATGGGTTCAATAACTGCACCAAAGGCAACATTAGGTATAAAACCTTCTCCAACGATGGCTTCTTTTTCATCCAGAGGTCCTAATTTGATTACACCTGCAATACTCAAGGTTTGTTATAGAGGAATTATTGGTTAGCAGCTACTTAATTATTTATTAGGTGTTTGTTTTTTTTACAAATTAAAATTAATTTTGTGTTACTGTTGTATATATAGCCTGATATCACTGCACCTGGAGTGAATATTATAGCTGCCTATACACAAGGAAATAACCCCTCAAATGAAGTGTTTGACAATCGTAGAACAGCATTCAATGTAATGTCTGGAACATCAATGTCTTGTCCTCATGTCTCGGGGATTGTAGGACTTCTCAAAGCTATTCACCCTGATTGGAGTCCTGCTGCCATTCGTTCTGCCCTCATGACTACTGGTACATACCCTTTTGTTTTTGTTCTCAAAGCTATTCACCGTTTATCTGTCTTGTTTTTTTTAGGTTATGGTATTAAGATAACTGGTAAAGTTGCCGCCATGTGATCAGAAAGTCATAGGTAAGGTTGCCAGAAATGCAGGGTAAGATTGCGTACAATAGACCCTTGTGAACCCCTCCCCGAACCCCGCTCATAGCGGGAGCTTAGTACATCGGGCTATCCTTTTAGTATTAAGATGACTTAGATAGTTGTAAAGACGTTTAATTACTAATAGTGTAAAAGAATTTCTACGCTATTAGGTTGTCCAAAATATAACTACAGATAATTAACTGCCCCATAATAAGTAGAATTAGCTACTCAAAATATACCATAAAAATTCTGTACACAGTCATAATACTTTATATCTGATTTTGATCTAGTTTTACAAATATATCTAATAGTTATATTGATTATTTTTTATTTATTTTCAGCAAGCCCAATAGATAATACAGGAAAACCGTTGCTTGATACCACCAAGGAAGCTGCAACACCATTTGCAACTGGAGCTGGGCATATAAGACCAAATCTTGCTTCTGATCCTGGACTAGTATATGACTTAGAAGTAAATGATTATTTGAACTTTTTATGTGCATCTGGCTATGATAGTCAAGTCATTCGGGCCTTCAACAAAGCTCCTTATATATGTCCACCACTTGGTAATTCAAGTCTTGTGGAATTCAATTATCCTTCCATAACTGTTCCAGCTCTTTCTGGCAACTTAATTGTGACTCGTACACTGACAAATGTCGGTCCACCGGGTACTTACACGGCTCGAGTCGGCCAGCCTCCTGGAATCTCAGTAGTTGTGGAACCAAATGTGTTGATATTCAAGAGCCAAGGTCAGAAGGAGAGGTTTAGTTTGCATATTAAAGCTTTGAATACTACTTATCTTGCTGGGGTAGATCAACACAAATATGGAGAGTTAGTATGGTCAGATGGTACTCATACTGTCAGAAGTCCAATTACTGTGGAAATTGCTCGCTGAGATCATACATCATACTAGATTATTCTTAGCTAATCGGTCTCTGTGTAATAAGTGTAAGGTGAATGAATGATCACCCTCTCACTTAGGTAGCTAGGTCTCTGTATCAAGAAAGAACAAATACGGAACAACAAAATGGTTAGGTCATCGTGGGACGGATGGGTGGCCGGGGCATAGGAGTAACAACTTGAAGATTCTATGTCCGGATCTCAGTTGTAACACTTGGTGTAAGCTCATCCGCTCCACCTTCAGTAAGCAGTTTACCAAACACATGTACAAAGCTCTATTTATGTTGTTATTGGGAAGCTCAAGCAACCAATATTGTTTCACCTTAGTACAAAGTTCTGAGAAACTAGATTATGTTTCACTTGGTTTCAAGTCTATATATTGAAAACACGAGTGTTCAATCCTACTTCTAATGCATATAGGTATCCAAGGATACAACGGAGACAGGAAGATATTGAAATAACACAAGGCTCGGAATAATAACAGCTAAATCATGGACTGCAATTATATTACCAGTTGATAGAGTTATAAACTTCTCCATCACAAAATACTAGTAGTTGGAAAATATTCTTCTCTTTATGTCACCAGATATAAAGATCATAACTGCACATTAGGTTTCCGCACCTCAACAACATAAATAGAGCTCCATTCCTTGGTCTCCATTATCATCTCAGTTACATTCTTTTGATTTCTTGAAACTGAACTCCACGCGAAATTTATCATGTGCCAGTAGCTTAGCTTACAAATGCTCTGTAGCCTTCAAGTTAAAATTGAGTTATTATTACCAATTCTTTAAATCAAACCTTCCTCATGAGAAGGAAAATCTTCTGATCCAGCTCAAATTTAGCTGCAATGGATGGATCTCCCCTCAGCTGCATCAGAAGTCCTCCAAATGAAACAAAGATGTCTCTGAAAACCAAAAAAAAAAATAGTAAATCCATTGTTACGTTAAAAAATGTTGCTTATCAAACACCAGTAAATTGATTGGTCCCAACAAATATAAACAAATCTCAAACACTAAATTTAGACGTTAAAACTGAAATAGGTTACACATTAAGCAAAAAAGGGGACTTCTAGCCCCAAAAAAAAAACCAGAAAAAAACCGAGTATAGGAAAGTACATTTATATTCCACAATGAAATGCAATAGAAAAAACTCGTACTGAGCAACAAGTCATAGAAACAAAATAGAAATTGCATTTAGAATCTAATCTTCGCATAAGGGAGATCTAGGAAGTCAATCTGAGCCAATTCCATATCAACTCTTGGAAACAAGAAGCAAAAGGCAGATATTGCTAAGGTGCGCACAAATGATAAGGCAAGAACATGTCAGAAATAATAAATTCATGTTCATGGAATTGAATTGAATATGAGAAAAGTTATCCAAACATACGCTTTAACATGCTTTCCTGAACCTTCCTCTGAGATCCTATATAGCTTCCCAAGCATGACATATTCGAACTTGTCAGCAAGTGATTTCTTGTTACCCTGCCATCACGTTGCAATACCATCAAGTATTATCTGGATTTCTAAGAGTTTGACCGCCAGATATAACAAGTATCAGACATTCAAAGAAAGAAGTTCATACATGCATTTAGCTAGACAATTGCGAGGTTAGCTAGAGATCTTTTTATACCAAGACACTGAACCAGAATAGATCGAACCCCTCCTTTTCCTTCCAATTAGCGAGATTCTCTTACTTAGGATATTGTGGTCAAGCCTAGCTGCTAAAGATATTTAAGTTACCAAACAGAAGTGTTAATTATCATTTTAAGTTTGACCACATCATCTTTTGCATGGAGGTTTACTCAGAGTTTCAGTTATTTTGTTTGCATGGGTTGGAGCCATGGGAGAATATGTGGCATATTGAAGACTTCCATAGAAGTGTTCTCTTATATACATATTTCAGAGCAACAAGTACGCCTATGTGAATCTCTACGAGAGCCTCCCTCTCTATTTCCTACTGATATACTAACAAACACTAGACCTAAGTAAGGGCTATCATCACGACTAAACTTAACTCCAAGTAGCTGGTATAACCTATATGGATCTTTTGCTTATGTTGTGTACTACTTTTCAACAAGCTTATATGGATTTCCAAACCAGGTCGGGGTTGTAAATAGCGCTCGCCTCAGCAAGAGAAGGTTGGAAATCAGCAGGGAGTTTGAGAACACCAAGGGACATTGAGGAAAATCAGAAATTCAGACTCAGTAGAAACTAGAAAGTACTCAAATCTGTCGAAGATTTTGAAACCAATATGTGTGTGTGCATACAGGTTTTTAGTCTCTCCAAAATGCAAGATCTGGAAACTAAAAGGAGAACCACATAAACTTGGTTTCCTCTATTTTAAATCAAGACTCAGCCGAATTGACATTTTCAGTTCATGCTACTTGTTTCTTTTTGCATATTCACCAATTGTGTTTTCCAAGCTAGAATCATGTTAACCCCAGTAAAGCTATCAATTCCGGAAAAGAAACTTCGAAAAAGACCAAATAAATCCCGAAGTCATCTTTTATCAATGTTCATGTAAAAAAGGAGAAAAGGAGAAAAAGTGAAAAGGACCAAAAGAAATCCCAACATCATCTTTTATCAGTGTTCATATTTCTCAAAAAAGGAGAGAACTGAGAAGGAGAAAGGAATTGAACAAGGATAAACATTGCCAATGAGGATTCATATAGCCGACCCCAACTTGTTTGGGACTAAGGCATCGTTGTTGTTATTGTTGGAGAAAAAAGAAAAAGGGACCTGATTTAGCCTCAGGCAAGTTGCCAAAACAGATTAATAATATACATAATAAATCATCAATTTAACATTAAAACCAAAATTATTTCTAAAGAGGTAAGGGAAAAAGGAGAAATGAAGAGAATAGCAATTGTAAGGGCTCCTTTCTAATTCACCCATGAGTGAAACTAAAATCATAGTAAGATATACCTACTTAGAAGGGGATTATTTCAGTTATCGGCTGTTTGTGGAAAGTAATAGGAACGAAGCCATGTATATAAATGTACATCCACCTGATATAACAAATGCTCCAGCGAGGATAATGACATATTGAAGCATAATGAATATACAAATAGCAGAAATCACAAATCAGAGGTCATCTTACATATAAGAAATGCAAAGCAAATTTTCTTTCTCTAGATGCTCAGAATTTAAAGCATTGCACAATTTATCATTAATCCTACATATGATAGAAATTCTTGCTGCATATGTCATAGTCGTTTCTTCGCATTCTTATCTATTATTGTTTTCCTTGATTTTCCCTTCCTCTTTCTTTCTCAAATGCTAATGAAATCTTAAGAACAGAAAAAACAAACAACATTTCGTTATCATCCAAATGGCATTATAGATGGATCCTTCAATGCCGAATGGCAATAAAATCCAGTTATGGCAAAACTAAATGATTACACCTTTCACTGGCAGATACCATTTGTGTGTCCTGCCAATTATCTTAGAACGCAATTGAACAGCATCACAAACTGTATCTTAAGGAACCATGCCTTTTTGGAGCAAAAATGTGTCCTATGACACATCAAAACAGACACAAAAAATAAGCTGATATAGTCAGTAGTTTCTAGATCTAGTTAATAGATGAGCTATCTAATGGATGAGATTTCATAAATACTTTCAGATAGACAAGGTTATAAGACCAAAATATTTTAAGGGGCTCACTTCTTCAAGAACAGTACATTCCAAAAGCCTCTATATAGCTAGTTAGTTTTCTAATGAATATCCAGATATTCATATCAAAAGGCACTTGATGTTTCTTGATGAAAATAATTAACCATGGTAAGTTAAACACAAATCCTGGAGACTTCAAGTAACTTCAAGTACCATCTTTATGATTCTTTATATAAATCACAAAATTAGAATTATATCAGTCAGGCTAACACTTGCAAATCTACAAAGCATAGACATAAATCATTACAGCAAATTACCTGAATGAAATAACCAGTATCTGGTGTCCCGTCCAGGTTCAAAGTAGATGCTAAAACCATCATAAATTTCTCTTTCACACGCATAGGATATATCTCAGTGTTCACATCCAACAGCATGTACATATCAAACTGCTCACTTCGTGCTTCAATGCGATTAACTACAAAATGCACAAGATATTCTTAGATCACATCATTTGCAGAAAACAGGTGTTACTGCAGCTTAATAGTTCGTGGGGGCAATAATAAACCAAATTTTGTCCATCATATGCCAAAATCCACAGTTTGTCAAAAAACTGCAGTAACTCTATATTTTATTACTCCATTGCATGTGCAATCAGCTATACCTTATCAGTACTCTAGTGTTCAATGCTCACTCCCAATAGTAATTTGGTCTGTACACAGTCTGCTGAACCATCACACAACCCCATGTCATTTCCTATGCCCATTATCGCTCATGAGAAAGACACTAGGAGGCATAATTATAAAACAAAAATTGGATTATTCAAAAAGAAGGTCATATAAGACCGTATCTTTGTCTCAAGGAAGCTCTCACTGTATGACGGATGATGTTGTTTGCCCAGAAGAAAAAAAAAACAAGAAAAAAGAAAGACTATGAAGTCCAGCAAACATGGATAGATTAAGAAAGCCATTACAGAAGCACAAAACTTATCAAAATTCATCAAAGGCATTTCCAGTAAACTACATGAATACTCTTTCCCCTTTTCTTTCCTTTTTATGAAAGGTCCACGTAACAAGGATAGTTTTATAAATACCATCTTCGTTTCCTTTAACCTTTTTCTTTCTCCTAATTGCAGTCATCGTTAGAATCCCGGGGTGGGCCAAACAACATAACGAAAGGAGACTATTTCAAAGTGTTCAGATAGCTCGCACTATAGACGTAATGATAAAGCAACAACACCTGCTTTTTTCTTATAAGCCCGCTTCACAAGTTCCCCTGTTTCTCGATTGAAAGCTAAGGGTGCCAAACCATCTATGCAAAGTCTCATTTGTCAAAGAAGAGCGCAAATACAAGCTCAAGTTATCTGGGATAAGAGAAAGTCATAAAGTCATATCCTGATAATTACCGGCCTACTGTGAACAAACTATCTTAGTAATTTGATATGGTTGGAACAAGTATATTATCATGGAATGCAAAGTTAGGACATCAACCGGGGTGATGCATCAATCATTCACATCTAATTTTTATGACGGTGGTGTCAGGGCTACCTTGCGTATACGTTGATTATTCACCGGGTACTTGCTATCTCTCACCATCACAAGTACCAAATAACTTTGCTCATTAAGGCTTAGAGGAGAAATCACCTAACATTTTTGTCAACTTGAGACCTCATGTTTCTTTACTTATTTCATTGACCACCACACCCTTAGAGTGTATGTCATTCACATCTACGGACAGCGTTTCTTCACATAGTGTAAAGTTCATTCAATTAACAATTGAAAAGAAAAATTGACAAGAACAACTAATACAGAGCACAAGCAAATTGATGAATTACAGCGGGAAGAATAATAAATTGGCATACCTCTATCGAACTTTTTACCATCCGGATCTTTTTGAGTGACCGTAAATATATCTTCGAATAGTGTTTCAACCATCTTCAAGAACCTGCAAAACGTCGTCACAAAGCTTTTTTTAATAACCGAGAAATTCCAGGTCGATGGCGAACAGTGGAAGATTCTCCCACCCCTTTACCATTCTCCAACAAAGCTAAAATATAGTATAATCTAACCACTTTGGATTTAAAGTGCTGAATTTAAAGAAAAAGCAGTGCTGAGACAAAAATAAGCAAATAATGTGTTTGGTGAAAAAGTACTGATAAAATTATTAATATATCCTTAAAACTATTAACAATAAAATAAATTAATTATCATATTTTAATTCGAAATTGATTTACGTACAAATTAATTTATGTTTCGGTTTATATTAAGTGATAAATTTATTAAATAAAATTATTTCAATTTATGAGAGATTTTTTTTCCTTAGACCAGATTTTCACATTAAATGCTTTCTGTATACTTGAGAACTTCCTATTTCAACTTGTATCATTTGCAATTGCAGCAGATTCTCTCATCGCCTGAGGTGCATAAGTATCATTAGTATTATCTTTTAGTATGTTATAAAAATTACTAGGCTAATTTCGGGGAATATGTGCAGAGAGAAGAATGAGGCAGTCATACACCGAATTTGATCAACAACAATATTTATTGCAATTATAAAGAGAAAAAAGTTACCTTCTATGGCGGAGAATAAGCAGGAACGAGAGATTGAAGAAGGGAAAGAAATAATGTGGGGTTAGGGCATCCGAGGGAAAGGTACTTTAGAATTTATAAAACTTATTTTTAAGTTTGCTAAACACTCATCCATGACCAAAAAGCGTTTTTAAGGTGATTTGACTAACTTTTAAGTCCATCGAAACAACTTTCTAGTTGATGATTTTCTAATATAGGGTCTTCACTCTCTAATTAATGATTTTTAACATTGGATCTTCACTCCTTAGTTGATGATTTTTCAATATGGGGTCTCCGTTCCCTAGTCACTTTTCCAACGTAGGGTCTTCACTCCCTAGTTGATGATTTTTAGACATAGGGTCTCCTTTCCGTAGTCTCTTTTCCAACATAGGGTCTCCACTACTTAGTTGATTCTATTTTTAGACATAAGGTCTCCACTCCCTAGTCGCTTTTCCAACATAGGGTCTCCACTCACTACTCATTTTTCCAACATAGGGTCTCCACTCAGTAGTTGATGATTTTTAGACATAGAGTCTGCATTCCCTATGTCACGACCCGAAATCCCACCTTCAGGCTGTGATGGCGTCTAACGTTGAACCCGCTAGACAAGCCAACGTGTTGGTTAAATTTACTATTTTCTTTATTAATAACATCTAAAAGAAAGATAATACGCATTAACAAATGATTAAAAATGCGGAAGCTAGGAATTTAAAAGCTTAATATAATAAATATTACGAAATTTCGTTCATAAAATCCTCATAACTGGCTTCACAATTTCACGAACAGTCTAAGATTCACTAAAAATAAGAGTCTGAAATAAACAGGTACAACTGTCTAGAAATACAAGATAAGACAGAAGGGAAGGAAATAAATGGTGACGCCAAGGCCTGCGGACGCCTGCAGGACTACCTCGGTGTCGCCGTGGACTGAAGGATACTCCCTCGCTCAACGTCCACTGGGTCCGGTGCTGTAATCTGCACAACATAGCGAAGTGCATGTGTAGCATCAGTACAACCAACCTCATGTACTGAGTACGTGCCGAGCCTAACATCGGCGAAGTAGTGACGAGGCTAGAACACGACCAATAGCGAATACCTGTGCAGTTCAGTAATGGAATAAAGAAGTAATGACAAGAAATAAACAGTTAAGCACAAAAAATGGGGTTAACATGCTGGGAAAAAGGGGCAACAATTCACTAAGATGACAAAACAAGATAACAACTGAAATGTATAAATAACAGCAGGAATTTACAACTCTGAACAAACAAATAAACAGAAACGGCACGCAATGTCCTCTCGTGCTATAACCTCACAAAAACACTCGGCACGGAATGTCCCCTCATGCATAAATAAATAATCACTCGGCACGGAATGTCCCCTCGTGCATAAATAAATAATCACTCGGTACGGAATGTCCCCTCGTACATAACCTCACATAACACTCGGCACAGAATGTCCCCTCGTGCATAAATAAATAATCACTCGGCACGGAATGTCCCCTCGTGCATAAATAAATATAAAGGCAACAGATTGACAGGAAACTCAACAACAATAAACTTTAAATACTCAGAAATTATCAACAAGAATACTATCATCCCGGCAAGAGACTCAACTATAACCAATCTCTCTCGGAGGTACAACTTAACAAATAATCCTCAACCGAACGAATAATCAACAATATTCAAATCATGAATTACCCTCAGGTACATAACTTCCATAGTGACAATTACTTCATAACACGGAGAATATTAACAGAAATCACATATATATCACGAAATTTGACTCACGAGCATGCTAGACCACAACATATAGGTACTCGTCACCTCACCTATCAATACATATTCCCTCGAGTTAAGGTTAGGCCAAACACTTACCTCGACTCCAAGAATCCAAATCAAGCCTCTAGCACCGCTTTTCCTTTCGAACCCGACTCCAAATCAATCGTATCTATATATAATTGACTCAATAACATCAATAAACGCTGAACAATTCAATTCCAATACTTAACTATAGAATTCTCAACATTCTTCCCAAAATTCCAAAAATTGACCCCGAGCCTGCTTGGTCCAAACACGAGGTTCGGACCAAAACCCGATCACTCATTCCCCCACGAGCCCGAATATACAATTTGTTTTGGAATCCGACCCCAAAACGAGGTCAAATTCTCAAATATTCAAAAAGCCCTAACTCTACCCAAAATCTCAATTTCTACCTTTGATTTCATGTTTTTAGGCCTAGAATCTAATGGGTGTTGATAAAAATGGAAGAAAACGAGGTTAGGATTACATACCTATGAAGCTATGGTGAAGAAGTTCTTTAAAAATCGCCCAAGAGGTGTGGAGAAGAAGAAGTTTGTGAAAATGGTGAAATTCTCGTATGGGTTCTATTTTTGGACTTAAGAAAAATAACTTGGCAATTTATACCTATGCGATCACGAGAGAGGAAATGCGATCGCATAGTTCACTGAACAACACGCTCCGCGATCGCGAAGGAACAAGTGCGATCGCATAGAGTTACACCTACCCATCCCCAGCCTTCCTATTACACTATGTGGTTACAGCCCCTGCTATGCGATCACATAGTGTCACAGACTCCTCTCTCAACACAGTGCTATGCGATCGCGAATGGACCTATGCGATCTCATAGTGCTTAACACCAGACACCAGAAAATGATTTCAACGCCAGATTTTTCTATGTTTTTACACCCGAAACTCACCCGAGCCTTCGGGGCTCAAAAACAAATATACACACAACCTCAAAAATATCCTATGGATTTATTCAAGTAATCAAAATACCAAAATAACATCATAAACATCGAATTAAACCTCAAAATCAATAAAATTTCGTTAAACTTCCAAAACTTCTAAATTTTTCATTTTCGATCCGAATCACGTCAAACTAAGTCCGTTTCCCACCAAATTTCACAGATAACACATATAAGACATATTGAACCTGTTCCGGGCTCCGGAACCATAATACGGTCCCGGTATCACAGGTTTCACATCAAATCTCATTTTCAAAAACCTTTATATTTTTCAGAAAATAATTTTCTTCAAAATTTCATTTCTCGGACTTGGGACCTCGGAATTCGATTCCTGGCATACGCCCAAGTCCCATATTTTCCTACGGACCCTCCGGGACCGTCAAATCACGGGTCCATGTCAGTTTACTAAAAATGTTGACCAAAGTCAACTTTATTCATATATTTATTATAAAATCATCATTTTATCAATTTTCCACATAACGACTTCCCGGCTACGGGCCCGGGTTGCGCACACACATCGAGGTGAGATAAAAGGAGGCTTTCATGGCCTCGGAACACATATTTAGATTAAGGTACACGGGATGACCTTTTGGGTCACCACACTCTAGTTGATGTTTTTAGACATAGGGTCTCCATTCCCTAGCCTCTTTTCCAACATAAGGTCTCCATTCCCTAGTTGATTTTTTTTTGGACATAGGGTCTCCACTCCCTAGTTGATTTTATTTTTGACATATGGTCTCCACTCCCTGGTCGCTTTTTCAACATAGGGTCTTCACTCCCTAGTTGATTTTATTTTAGACATGGGGTATCCACTCCCTATTCGCTTTTCCAACATAGGCTCTCCACTCCCTAGTTGATTTTATTTTAGACATATAGTCTCCACTCCCTAGTCGCTTTTCCCAACATAGAGTCTCCACTCCCTAGTTGATGATTTTATTTTAGACATAGGGTCTCCACTCCCTAGTCGCTTTTCCAACATAGGGTCTCCACTCCTTAGTTAATTTTATTTTAAACATAGGGTCTCCACTCCCTAGTCGCTTTTCCAACATAGGGTCTCCACTCCTTAGTTAATTTTATTTTAAACATAGGGTCTCCACTCCCTAGTCGCTTTTCCAACATAGGGTCTCCACTCCTTAGTTAATTTTATTTTAAACATAGGGTCTCCACTCCCTAGTCGCTTTTCCAACATAGGGTCTCCACTCCTTAGTTAATTTTATTTTAAACATAGGGTCTCCACTCCCTAGTCGCTTTTCCAACATAGGGTCTCCACTCCCTAGTTGATTTTATTTTAGACATATGGTCTCCACTCCCTAGTCGTTTTTCAAACATAGGGTATCCACTCCCTAGTTGCTTTCATTTTAGACATAGGGTCACACTCCCTAGTCTCTTTTTCCCAGGGTACACCATTCACACCCTTTGTATTGCTTTCAATAATGAAGTAGTATAGAGTTTTGTTACAAATAACTCACAAAATTTTCCTAGTGAAAACTGGGGCAGAAAAATTGCATTCGTCTATTTTGGTGCCTGAGCAGGTTATACCTCTAGGCACAGGGTTCGAGATGACCAAAAGAAGATGTCTTGATCCAAAGAAAAGAAAAGAAAAGAAAAGCAAGAAGTGAATCTAATGTGCAGAAGCGAAGAAAAGATGTGGACTGCTCAATACATAGTTGAAGCCACAAGCTCTGTATGTCCCGTCTTGATTCGAAAAGCTGAAGAAGAATGAACTAGCACTTGTAGCTAGCAAGCATCAAGATTCGAATCAGAGTCTGCGTGAAGAACCAGCCAAGACTCAAGATCAAGCTTCAAAAGACTCATAGATAGGAATCTTGTAACTCATAGCTAATAGGCTTAGTTAGTTTATTTTTCATTTTTATTTTGGTGTAATAAGGAGCTCAGCAAACAGTAACACCAGCAACAGCAGTGAAATCACAGCTTCCCGGTAGTCCCAGCTACCAAAACTCTCAGAACTACACAAACCTGATTCCTTTATAGCCAAGGATATGTAGGCAACCTCTGAAGCAAGGTTCGGTCAAACCTTTTCAAAAATGCTTCCCATGGAGTATCAAACAGGCAAAAATTGTTCATGATTGCTCACTTTATCTTTGCCCGAAAACTCTTCATGTTCTCAAGCAAAGAGGGGCAATTAGGAACCGTTCAAATTAGGAAATAGTTACTAATTTATTTTACTGATTTTAAAATCCTAAATATTTGAATATAATGAATTTAGTTGATTTTGAAAACTCCTAAATTTCTAATCAACCTCAACTTTATGAATCTTTCTTTCACAACATTAAAGTTTTTTAACATCCATTTTATATGGAATCGTAAAGGATAAAATAGTTTAAACGAACTATATATGCATATTTGCGATTAAATAAGAAGAGATATACAAATATATATGAGACGATATGCTTACTATAGGCAGAACAATTCACATTAACACTAAATTTACAGGTAAAATTAAATAACAACCACATAGAATTAAATAATAAGCACATGAAGAATTAATTAGCGTAAAAAAAAGAAAAAAAAGGAGAAAGAAAGAAAAGCTTAAACCTCAACCTTAAGTATGAAAATATTCAAAATATGTTGTGTGCTTTACAGAAGGACATCCGCACGGTTTTCTTCGTGGATGAGCCTAAGAACAAATAAAAATACTAATAAACCTAAAACGCAATTTCTTGTGTTATGTGGAATTGTTTTACTTTAACAAATATGGTAATTACATAGTTCAAATAAGAAAAGCATTAATACATAAATTTTAGTTGATTTGGATGTCCTAAATATTAGAAAATAATTAAGACTATTCCTAAATATTAGTGAAATCCGGATCACACCCTGAGATAATCCGAACGCAGCAAGACTGGCTACTGAGACTCCCATCTGATGGGGGAAACTTTCAGGCTTGGCGACCACTTTTTGCCTTTTCTTCTGTCTCGGCAATGGCTACAATGGCCTTCAGTTCCGGATCAAATTCTTCATCTTCACAAATCATTCTTCCTACTGGCCCAGTGTGAGCAGGCAGGGGATTGTTCATCATATTAGGGTCATCTTCATCTTTAAGCACTATTGTCTGGACCTCGATGAGGTCTTCCACTGCTCTTTTAAGAGTCCAACAATCTTCAGTGCCATGCCCTCATTGCTCCTGAGTGGTATTCATATCTAGCATCAGCTTGGTGCAAGGGGGACTCGGGGTTCAGCTGGTTTGGGGCCACTGGTTGTAGAAGACCTAGCCTGATTAGCTTTTGAAACAAACTTGAATATGGTTCACCAATAGGGGTGAACTGATTCCTTCTGAGGGTCTCTCTTGGGCGAGGATTGTATTGGGGAACATTTGGTTGGGGATTATACGGGGCTTGGTAAGGATGGGCATTTCTGGGAGGTGGAGCTCGATTTTGGGTATAATGTTGTGGCCGCGTGTAAGACTGCGCGTTCATCACCGCATAGGGAGGCGGTGCCACGACATAAGAAGCATCTTGATAGGGATAATAGTGTAGTGGGACCTTAGGAAGCATATATGATTGGTTGAATGCCCTGCGGTCCCCTTTCGAGCTCGAAGCGATCATGGCTCCCTCTTCTCTCCCGTTTCTGTTCATCAAACCCCCCGAACCATTCTGAACGCCCTGTGATGCAGCCTGAAAAGCAGTTTGACTCAAGATTCGGCCCGTTTTCAAACCATTTTTGACCATCTCCCCAATTTTGATAGCTTCATCGAACGGTCTACCCATAACAGACATCATGTTATGGAAATAGTCTGCCTCTTGGGCTTGTAGGAAGAGCGTAACCATTTCTGCTTCGTCCATTGGAGGCTTTACCCTGGAGCTTGCTCACGCCATTTGACAGCATATTCACGAAATCTTTTCGCAGTTTTCTTTTTCAAATTGGACAAAGAGTTCCTGTCGGGAGCGATGTCCACATTATACTAGAACTGGCGGACAAAGTTTCGGTCCAAATCGTCCCACACATGCCAATGGGTAATTTCTTGATCCATATACCAATCGGCAGCGATTCTGGTAAGGCTTTCTCCAAAATAGGCCATTACCAACTCCTCTTTTCCACCAGCACCCCTTAGCTGGTTATAATATCGTTTCAGGTGAGCGATCGGGTCTCCGTGCCCGTCGTACTTTTCAAACTTTGGCGTCTTGAAACAAACTAGCAGGTGAACATGTGGAAACATGCATAAATCGGAGTACGAGACACTCTTCTGACCACTCAAACCCTGCATGTTTTTTAAGTTTTGCTCTAGGCTTCTCATCTTCCGAGCCTTTTCAACCTGCTCGGGATTTCTCATTATTGTTTCCTGACCCATGAGAGACTCATATTGCGGGTGCTGAGGTAAGACTTTGGTGTTTGAGTTGTGTCTAGCCGAAATTACGGGCCTTGAAAAGTGAAAGTTGAAGGCTCGAAGCATGGGCTGGGCACTGTTGGTTGTGTCATAGTGGAAACTGGTGCGGTGAATAATGTAGAAGGTACCCCTGAAAACGGTGCCTGGGGGCGAACCTCAGAAGTCATACCGGTAAAAATGGCTGATATAGTGGGGTACCCAAATGGGATGAATGGGTTGGTCACCGGAATGGAACGTTGGAGGAACCACCAATCCTGGGGAGTAATTCAGGAAATCTGAGGATTGTACTTGGTGGTTCTTTGCCGTTGGACCAAGCGTCCTACATCTCCAACATACGGACACGCAGCCTCATGTTTTCTTCGACGACTGTTGACTCTGGCTGTGGAATAGCCGATATCGGGCTTTCCTCAGGATCGATATTGGGTAAATGACTTTTGGAGGCCATAAGAACATAGCCTTTGGATCTTGTGAAGTAAGGATGGGAAGCCAGATTACCACAAAACCAACCACGTAAATAGGACCTGTCTTATTTGCACACATGCCAACCTGGTTAGTTTGAGACATTTAACAGATAGGGAATCGCATATTAGGGATGCAATGCACCTGAACAGTTAGACGTTTCTAAATATTTTTGTAACGGTTGTGTGTTTCATCCCGGATTTGCTATCTCTTTTCTCAACTTTCAAGTCCTGATTTCTTTTCCCTTCTCTTTTTTGCTGTTTTTTTGCTCTTCTCTTCCTTTTTGTTTGGCCCCTCTTTTCTTTTCTTTTTTTCTTTTTTACTCACTTTTTTTTTTTTTTTTAATTATATGGCTATAATCGAATCCTATGGGGATTGCCTACGTATGATGGTGCCGCATAAATCAGATCTCGCATATCGGAAAGATTAGGAATAAGTAAATAAGGTAACCCTTTTTTTTTTTTTATAAAACTCAAACATTTTTTTTTAATTTTTGAAAGAAATGCTTTAAAAGAAGAAAGAAAATATTTTTGGCTCTTTTTTTTTTCTTTTTTTATTTTGATTTTTTGTTGAAATGTTTGAAAGAAAGACTAAAGAAGCAAGAAAATATTAAAGACTTTTAAAGAAGCAAGAAAATATTTTTTTTTTGGATTTTGATTTGTATTATTTTTCTTCTTCTTTTTTTTTTGAATTTCTAGGAGAAAGATTTGTAAAGAACGGAAAAACATATTATTTTAATTTTGATTGATTTTTTTGAATGAAAGACTTCTAAAAATTCTTTTTCTTTTGTTTTGAACTTTGGAAATTTCAAAAGTAAAAGAAAATAGTTTTGTTGAATTTCCATTCGTTTTGTCTATTTTTTTGAGAAGAAAGAAATATAATAGGATTTTTAATGTTTCCTCTAAATTTTCAAAAGAGAGACTTTAAAGAAAGACTTCTAAAAAAGAAAAAGAATTTTTTGTCGCATTTTTGTTTCTGATTTTTTTAAATTTTTGGATAATACTTCTGAAGAAGAGAAAAACATATTTTTGGATTTTGTTTGATGATTTTTTTTTTCTGAATGAAAGACTTCAAAAAGAAGGAAAATATTTTTTTGGGTTTTTAAAATTTGCATTTTCTAAGGAAAGAATTTTAAGAAGGAATTAAGGAAAGGGAAAACATTTTTTTGAATCTTTTTTTTTTTTTGGAAAATTGGGGCCGGAACAGATTTGAATGGAGCTCAGCAGCTTTGGAAACAGCAAAATCAGCGAAAATGCACGGTGATTTGAATCGGTCTTTTTCTTTATGTTTTGAGATATCTTTTTTTTTCTTGATTTTCGAATTCGGATATTTTTTATAGTTATTTCGTGTGTGTTAAGAGTGCGAGGAAAGAAGAAAAAAAAGGAGAGGGAGGGGGTGGTGGCTTTTAGGTTGAACTGAGAGTTGGGGAGATGGGCTGGGGCAGATTAATGGGCAATTTGGGCCAACTAGAATTGACTTTGTCCCAGAATCGAAATAAGACACAACAAAATATTTTCTTTCCTTTCTTTTAATTTCACTTTTAGCCATTAATTTTCAAAAGAGAGACTTTAAAGAAAGACTTCTAAAAGAAGAAAAAGAATATTTTTTCACTTTTTTGTTTCTGATTTTTTTAAATTCTTGGAAAATACTTCTGAAGAAGGGAAAAACATATTTTGGATTTTGTTTAATGATTTTTGTTTTTGAATGAAAGGCTTCAAAAAGAAGGAAAATGTTTTTTTGGGTTTTTAAAATTTGGATTTCTAAGGAAAGAATTTTAAGAAGGAATTAAGGAAAGGGAAAATAATTTTTTTTGGATCTGTTTTTTTGGAAAATTGGGGCCGGAACCGATGAGGTTTGCCTACGTATCTCACATCCGGTGAGAATCATACCCACGTAGTTCGGCCAGTTTTGACGGAACAGGGGAAACATGTCTTTTGAAAACAATAGCTTATTTTCTTTCCTTTTTCTTTGCAATTTCGGCAGAGTTACGAAAATTTTCAAACACCTACCTCTCACTCTTGATTTTTTTTCGATTTTCTTTTTTATTTTTTTTATTCTAGAAGCCGGTCAACATGCAAGCCAAAACAAACAGATGCACAAGTAGCACGAAAGATGCATCATGATGGTCTTTTAATTTGGGTACACCTTTCTTAGATGGGCCCAACCCTTGTGTTGAGTCCCCAAGGTCAAATGCACGTAATGCAAATGAGCGTTCCTACTAGGGATCCAGCATGAGGCTATGTTATTCTAGGTTTAAAACCTGGGTGTATCGTTCTTGACCTGGCTTACCCGAGCGGACAACTCGAGCCGAGGGGTGCAGCGTACCGGTAACAAAAAGATCATCTGGCTTTGCAACTTGTCTGATCTTTGTTCTAAATTAGGGATATGACACTAACAAAAGAGAAGTCACGTCAGCGTGCACTTCCTAGAAGATTTAGATGACTCGGAGAGAAGAAGAGTTTCGTAGCAGTTTTATATATTTCAAGCAATATCAAAGCGGTAAAAAGCGGCATTTAGCACATTATGCTCAAACACGTAAAAATCACATAATAAATAAAAGTCAAATATAATAGCTATTCTAAGCTCTAATTCAGAACCCTGAACCAGAGATTCTAGGTTCGGTCCCCAGCAGAGTCGCCAGAGCTGTCACATCTCACTTTTCCCGAGGGATGAGGGATAGGGGAATTTTCCAATTAAAGTGACATTAATCGAAATGAGATTATTTATTTATTTTTTTAGAGTCCCCACTTGGGATATTTTACGGTGTCCCAAGTCACCGGTTTATTTTAAATCCCAAATCGAGGAAATTTGACTCTTTTTGAAGTATGTGACACCAGAAGACCGGGTAAGGAATGTTGTTAACCCGGGAGAAGGTGTGAGGCACTCCCGAGATTCGTAGTTTTAGCACAGTCGCTCAACTATTGATAATTGGTCTAATTATCTGATTTATTACAAGTTTTAAGCATATTGTACATTTTTAACATTTTAAACCACTTTTAATTATTTATGAAATTTGGTTGAACAAGATGCGATGTCGCGCACTCGTTTGTTTTTATACATTGTGAACCACATCACTTGAACCGTACCCACGATCTACAACATGTTTATTTTAATTATTATTTGAAGTTATGGTCGAGTCACACCAGCGTGCACTTGAATGGGATTTACGTATCTTGACCATGCCACGGGAACCGTACCCATGGCCACGACATTTATTATTAATCGCGCCTAAAGCAACTAGCGCATTTGAATTATTTATCTTAATTTGAGATTATTGTGATGCCTTTGAGGTATGAAATTTTTTTGGGAATCAAGTGCACTACAACCTAAACTCATAAACTACAGATGTTCATATAGTTAACACATTTGATTCATGTCACGACCCAAAATCCAACACAGGTCGTGATGGCGCCCAACACCAGAGTCAGGAAAGCCAACAGTTGTTTACTAGTGAGATTATCCTTATTTAACATACCAACCCCATATATTCCCAAAGTTTTAGGCTTAGATCATTTAAATAAAAGCAAAAACATTAACCAACTTAAGTAAATACAGCCACAATGATCATGATCCAATATATGTATAGTCCCAAAATAAAGAGTACTATGTGCGTGCCAGGAACTATTGTCACAAGTCAACAGACGAACTAGTAGAATATACAAAAGATGATACAAATTGTATTGTTGTCTGAGAGGAGTAGACAGAAATAAACAAAAGATAACTCCATAGCGCTGTTGAGAATCGCCAAAGGAGGAAACTCACCATGGAGTCAGGTCCAGAATATATGTCAAGCTCCGGTGGGATTACATGAAACACCGGCCTCAGAACCTGTACAGTTAAGTACAGAAGTGCAGCATGAGTACATAAATATATATGTACCCAGTGAGTATCCCGCCTAACCTCGAAGAGGTAGTGACGAGAGGTTGACATGACACTCACTAAGATCCAACAGTAATAATACAAAACAAGATATAACGAAATGTAGTAGACATGTGAGACAGTAAGCAGCAGATACCTATCAAATACAGAAATCCAAGAAACTACGGAAAATAAGCTACAATGTACACTTTCCTTTCCCCCCCAAATATCTGTCAAGTCAATATCAATGGAAACAGTACCAAATAGCCAAGCGCACACAAGGGTAAGACAACCGGCCGGAGTCATAAGGAAATATCTAGACACTGAATAGATGTAAAGCTTTCCCCGCTCGCGAATCATACCTGTGACTCGAGTGCTGACACATTTATATACAATTACCATAAAGCTTCCCTCGATCGCGAATCATACTTGCGATTCGAGTGCTGACATATTTATGTATAATTACCATAAAGCTTCCCTCGATCGCGAATCATACCTGCGATTCGAGTGCTGACACACTTATACCGATTTATCATAAAGCTTCCCTCGATAGCAAATCATACCTGCGATTCGAGTGCTGACTCTCATACATACATATATATACCGACAAATCAATAACTTAGTAGGGGATATACCTGTAACAGGGATTGATCAACTGGGAGTTCAAGTGAAACTTTCCACATTTCCATATCAATTCAAAAGCAATAGGCAGCTCAAAGAACACCCAAAGATACATATAAGGCACATAGAGACATGCTTGTAAGCCCTAAAACTACCTGACATAGCATGATAGTCGCCACGTACGGACTCTCGTCACTTTGTACGCACGTAGCCCCCAAAACAATTACACATAACATATATAACACATATGGGGACAATTCCCTCTTACAAGGTTAGAAAAGAGACTCATCTCGTGTCAAATCTACCCCGCGAACCAAAGATGCGCCCGAAATCCGAACTCTACACCCGAGGACTCGCAACTAGCCAAATATGGTACAATGACATCAATGCATGCTCAAAGTAGGGAAATTATCCTATTTATTCGATAACTCAACATTCTTGAAGAATTCCCAAAATCCAACTCCGGGCCCGCGCGCTCGAATTCTGAAAACTCACGGAGGAATCCCTCACCCGAAGCCTAAGGATCGTTAATATATGATTTCTACTTGAATTTATAGCAATAAATGGGTAATTCACCAATTTCTCAAGAACCCTAAATTATTACCCAATTCTTGATTTTTCAATGATTTAGTAGTTGATTTAGCTAGAAGATCATGAATTAAACTAGTGTTAAAGTGGAATTAACTCACCTTGACAGTAGCTAGGTTGTGGTGTGCTCTCCCCAAGCTCACAAGACTCTAATGGTGGAGGAAAATGAATGAATGGGGTGAAATCCCGAGTTTTAAAGAATATATACTGCGTGGCCTACAGGGATTCCGCACGTGCGGCTCGGAGACCGCACCTGTGGAACTAGACGGGAAGGGCTGGGTTCGCACCTGCGAAGGGATGGCCGCACCAGCGGTTTCGCTCCTGCGGACTTTTGTCTGCACCTGCGAGAAAGAGGGACCTCACCTGGGGTCGCACCTGCGATGCTTGGGACCACAGGAGCGGTCCCGCACCTGCGACTGGGCAACCGCACCTGCGGTCACACTAGATGAGGTGCACCAACAACTATTTTAGCTGGATTTTAGCCACGTTGGGTGCCCGGGAGGCCCCTGGGCCCACCCGAGCCCTCGTACAAATATACGAACAAGTCCCAAATCATAATACGGACTCGCTCGAGCCTTCAGAACACCCAAAAGAACGCTAAAACTCAAAATCACACCTCAAGACCCCAAGAACCAAACTTAGGAACTTTAAGTTTTCTAGACCTCGCTAACAACGTGCCGAACCGACATATACTACTCGGAATGACACCAAATTTTGCAGGCAAGTCACAAATGACATAACGGAACTATCCCCGGTCTCGAAATTCTGTTCGAACCTCGGTAACACAAAAATACGTCCAAAACCACAATAGGAACTTAAGGAACTTCTTATTTCAATATTGGGCGTTGAAACGCTCCCGGGTCATCAGAAACCCATTCCGAACATACGCACAGGTCCAAAATTCTCACACGAAGCTACCGGAACCGAAGAAACTCGATTCCGAGGTCGTTTACCCAAAATGTTGACCGAAGTCAAACTTGGCCTTAAAAGCCAACCTTAAGGAACCAATTGTTCCTGTAGCACTCAAACACCTCCGAATCCCGGACCACCAGTTCCCGCAAGTCATAAATCATAAAAAGTGTTTCATTTGGGGGAACGGGGTCCGATAATGCAAAACGACCGGTCGGGTCATTACATTCTCCACCTCTTAAACAAACGTTCATCCCTGAACGGGTCTAGAATCATATATGAAGTGCTGAATATGTGTGGATATCTGCTCCGCATGTCCTCCTCGGACTCCCAGGTCGCCTCCTCAACTGGATGGTCCTTCCACTGGACCTTTACGGCAAAAAATATCTTGGACCTCAACTGGCGGTCCTGTCTATCAATAATAGTAACTAGCTCCTCCTCGTATCCCAACCTCTCATCCAATTAAATAGTGCTGAAATCAACCACGTGAGAGAAGTCGGAGTGGTACCTCCGGAGCATGGATACATGAAAAACTGGATGAACTCCTGATAAACTGGGAGGCAAGGCCAGCTCATAAGCAACCTCCCCAACTCGCCTCAACACCTCGAATGGACCTATAAACCTCGGGCTCAGCTTGCCCTTCTTCCCAAACCTCATAATACCCTTCATAGGCGAGACTTTCAATAGGACCATATCTCCTTCCATAAATGATACCTCACGTACCCTCTGATCCCCGTAACTCTTTTGTCTGGATTGTGTTGTACGGAGCCTCTCCTGAATCAACTTCACTTTCTCCAAGGCATCCCCTACCAGGTCGGTGCAATATAACTTAGCGTCGCCAGGCTCAAACCACCCGATAGGAGAACGACATCGCCGACCATACAAAGCCTCAAATAGTGCCATCTCAATGCTGGACTGATAACTATTATTGTAAGCAAACTCGGCCAAAGGCAGGTACTGGTCCCACTGACCTCCGAAGTCAATCACATATGCCCTGAGCATGTCCTCCGATATCTGAACTGTACACTCCGGCTGACCATCAATCTGAGGGTGAAATGTTGTGTTGAGGTCTACTTGGGTGCCCATCTCACTATGCAATGCTCTCCAGAAGTGCGAGGTGAACTGAGGACCTCGATATGATATAATGGATACCGGCACACCATGCAACCGGACTATCTCCCGAATGTAGATCTGGGCCAATCTCTCAGAAGTATATGTAGTACCTACTGGAATGAAATGCGCCGATTTGGTCAATGTATCCATAATGACCCAAACCGTGTCAACCTTCCACAAAGTTCGAGGAAACCCAACCACGAAGTCCATAGCGAATGCGCTCCCATTTCCACTCAGGAATGGGCATATGCTGAAGTAGGCCTCCTGGCCTCTGGTGCTCATACTTCACCTGCTGGAAATTAAGACACCTATTCACATACTCCACAATGTCCTTCTTCATCCGCCTCCACCAGAAATGCTGCTTCACGTCACGATACATCTTCGTAGCACCAGGATGAATAGAATATCGAGAACTGTGTGCCTCATCTAGAATCCTCTCCCTCAGGCCATCAACATTAGGAACACATAAGCGGCCCTAAAGTCTCAGAACACTATCCTCGCCAATAGTAGCTTCCTTGGCCCTACCCTGAACCACTGTCTCCCGAAGCTCATCTAAGCACGGATCATAGAACTGTCGGGCCTTAATCTCCCCCAGTAACGAAGACTGAGCAACCACATGTGCTAAAACTCGACGAGGCTCTAAAAGGTCTAACCTCACTAGGCGGTTGGCCAAGGATTGAATGTTCAAGGCTAGAGGTCTCTCCTCTGCTGCAATATAAGCCAAGCTACCATACTCTCCGCCTTCCTGCTCAAAGCATCTGCTACCACATTTGCCTTTCCCGGGTGATAAAGTATGGTGATATCATAATCTTTCAACAACTCAAGCCATCTGCGCTGCCTCAAATTAAGATCCTTCTACTTGAACAAGTGCTACAAGCTACGATGGTCTGTATAAACCTCATAGGACACTCCATACAAGTAGTGCCTCCAAATCTTAAGAGCGTGAACAATCGCCGCCAACTCCAAATCGTGCACAGGGTAATTCTTCTCATGAACCTTCAGATGGCGTGAAGCATAAGCAATAACTCTCCGCTCTTGCATCAATACACACCCCAAGCCAACGCGTCCACTCCATACAAGTAGTGCCTCCAAATCTTAAGAGCGTGAACAATCGCCACCAACTCCAAATCGTGCACATGGTAATTCTTCTCATGAACCTTTAGCTGGCGTGAAGCATAAGCAATAACTCTCCGCTCTTGCATCAATACACACCCCAAGCCAACGCGTGAAGCGTCACAATATACTATGTACATTCCAAAACCGAAAGGCAATACTAGAACTGGTGCTGAGGTCAATGCTGCCTTGAGCTTCTGAAAGCTCGCCTCACACTCGTCAGACCATCGAAGAGGGGCATTCTTCTGAGTCAATCTAGTCAATGGGCTGTAGTAGAAGAGAAACCCTCCACAAATCGACGATAATAGCCTGCTAGAACCAAAAAGCTCCTGATCTCTATAGCTGAAGTAGGACGCGACCAACTCTGAACTACCTCGATCTTCTGAGGATCAACCTTGATACTCTCTCCAGATACCACATGTCCCAAAAATGCCACGGAAAGAACCAAAACTCACACTTGGAGAACTTAGCATATAGCTTCTGTTCTCACAAAGTCTGGAGCACAACTCTCAAATGCTGCTCGTGCCCCCCCAGGATACGTGAGTAAATCAAAATGTCATCAATGAAGACAATGACAAAGGAATCAATATACGGCGTGAATACCATATTCATCAAGTCCATGAAATGCTGCTGGGGCATTAGTCAAGAGAAAGGACATCACCAGGAACTCATAATGGCCATATCTCGTACGAAAAGCAGTCCTCGGAACATCTGAAGCCCGAATCCTCAACTGATGATACCCCGATCGCAAATCAATCTTAGAAAACACACGAGCACCCTGCAACTGGTCAAACAAATCATCGATGCGCGGCAAGGGATACTGGTTCTTAATGGTCACCCTATTCAACTGGCGGTAATCAATACACATCCGCATAGACCCATCCTTCTTCTTCACAAATAAAACTAGAGCACCCCACATCGATACACTCGGTCTGATGAACCCCTTGGCTAACAACTCCTCAAGCTGCTCCTTCAACTCTTTCGGAGCCATACGGTATGGAGGAATAGATATAGGCTGGGTGTCTGGAGCAATGCAGAAATCAATATCACAGTCCGGAGGCATGCCCGGAAGATCCAAAGGAAATGCATCCGCAAATTCTCGAACCACTGGCACTGAATCAATCGTTGGAGACTCCCCGGTGGTGTCCCGTACATAATCAAGATAGGCCAGACAACCATTCTCGACTATATGTCGAGCCTTCATGAATGAAACAACCCGGCTGGATGCACTAACTGAAGAACCCTTCCACTCCAGCCTAGGCGACTCGGGCATGGCTAAAGTAACTGTCTTGGCATGGCAATCAAGCACAACATGATAAGGAGATAGCCAATCCATGCCTAGAATAACCTCAAAATCAACCATGTCGAGCAATAAAAGGTTAGCTCTGGTCTCGAACCACAAAATGTGATCACACAAGACTGATACACCCGGTCTACCACCACAGAATAGCCCACAAAAGTGGACACATATATAGGAGATCCCAAGGACTCACGAGAAACATCCAGAAAAGAGCAAATAGGGCTGAAACATATGAATAAGTGGATCCTGGATCAAACAATACTGAAGCCTCTCCACCACATACTGAGATAATACCTGTGATCATGGTTTCTGAGGCCACTACATCTGATCTGGCCGGAATAGCATAGAACCTGGTTGGAGAACCTGAAGAGTGAGCCCCACTGGAGTGAACAAGAGCTGCCTGAGCTCCTCCTGACTGGCCTCCACCTCTAGGACGACCCCTACCGACCTGTCCTCCACCTCTAGATGGCCGGACTGCTGGTGCTAAACTCATATGCTGATAACCCTGCTGCACTGTCTTGCCCCGAAACCTGGGACAAGCCCTCCTCACATGGCCCAGATCCCCGCACTCGTAATATCTCACATGTGACATATCCTGCTGCCCCGAAGAAGAAGAATCCTGAATGGCCGGAGAGCGATGTGAACCCTCAGGCATAGCACTGAAATAAGAATTGGAGGATCTCTGGTGACTGGAGTAACCACTAGGAGAACTCTGAATAGCTGGAGGACGGTAGGAGCGCTCTGGCGTGGTACTGAACTGGGGCCTAACTGGGACACCTCGGGGAGGTGGTGGAGGTGCTGAATAAGAAGGCCTGCTGGGCTGACCACCCCCAAAGCGACCTCTGCTCCTAGCTGGTGCATCCTTGAAATCTCCTGAGAACCTAGCTCTTTTATCCTGCTGACCCTGCTCCCTGCTCCTCAACCGATAACCCTCGATCCTACGAGCAATCTCCACTACGAGCTGATAAGGAGTACCCATATCCACCTCTCGATCCATGGTGGATCTAATACCTGGNGTACCCATCTCCACCTCTCGAGCCATGGTGGATCTAATACCTGGATGCAACCCTGCTACAAACCTCCGCACTCTCTCAGTGTCGGTGGGTAATATCATAAGTGCATGGCGTGACAACTCTGAAAATCTAGCCTCATAATCTGTCACGGACATCTGCCCCTGCTCTAACCGCTCAAACTGACCCCGCAGCTCTTCCCTCTCAGAGGGTGGAATATATCTGTCCAAGAACATCTGTGTGAACTGCTCCCAAGTGACAGTAGGAGAATCTGCTGGCCTACTGAGAATATAAGACTGCCACCACCTGCGAGCTCTGCCCTCTAACTGGAATGTGATGAAATCCACTCCATGGGATGCTAGGATCCCCATGTTGTGCAGTCTATCCTTGCATCTATCAATGAAGTCTTGGCATCCTCACCTCGCTCACCCCCGAAGACTGGAGGGAGCAATCGAGTCCATCTGTCTAACATCTTCTGCTGATTGCCATCCGCAGCTGGTCTGGGCTCCGGAGCTGCTACTACAGGCTGGGTACCACCCATATGCAGTTTACCCGGGGTATGATGTAATGCTGGTGTCGGTCCTGCGGCCTGGGAAATAGTGGTCTGGGCTCCCCCTCCCGCCTGAGAAGTGGCAGGATCTGCTGAAAATAAACCAGCCTGGGACATAGTGTCCATAAATCTCATTATACGGCCCATGACTGCCTGGAAGCCTGGCGCCGTCATAAAGTCTACTGGTGCAGGATCTGCTGGAGGCACCTCATCCTGCTCCTCTATAATAGGGTCCTCTGGTGGCGGGACCAGAATAGATCTGGGACACACTCGTCCCCTACCACGGGCCAGTGCCCTTCCCCGGCTTCTACCAGTGGGGGTAGCGGCCCTTCCCGGGTCTGGAACATCAGATGCGCACGTCCTCACCATCTGTGAGAGAATAGAAGAATGGATTTAATAAATCATCAACTGCACGATAGAATAAGAACAAAGAGAGGTTTCCTAACACCCTATAGCCTCCTGAAGATAAGTACAGACGTCTCCGTACCGATCCGCAAGACTTTACTGGGTTTGCCCGTGACTCGTGAGACTTACGTGAACCTACCACTCTGATATCATGTTGTCATGACCCAAAATCCAACACAGGTCGTGATGGCGCCCAACATCGGAGTCAGGCAAGCCAACAATTGTTTATTAGTGAGATTATCCTTATTTAACATGCCAACCCCACATATTCCCAAAGTTTTAGGCTTAGATCATTTAAATAAAACCGAAAACATTAACCAACTTAAGTAAATACAACCACAATGATCATGATCCAATATATATACAGTCCCAAAATAAAGAGTCTACTATGTGCGTGCCAGGAACTAGTGTCACAAGTCAACAGGCAAACTAGTAGAATATACAAAAGATGATACAAACTATACTGCTGTCTGAGAGGAGTAGACAGAAATAAACAAAAGATAACTCCATAGCACTGCTGAGAATCGCCAAAGGAGGAAACTCACCGTGGAGTCAGGTCTAGAATATATGTCAAGCTCCGGTCGGATAACCAGAAACACCAGCCTCACAACCTGTACAATTAAGTACAGAAGTGCAACATGAGTACATAAATATATATGTACCCAGTGAGTATCCCGCCTAACCTCGAAGAGGTAGTGACGAGAGGTCGACATGACACTCACTAAGGTCCAACAGTAATAATACAAAACAGGATATAACGAAATGCATTAGACATGTGAGACAATAAGCAGCAGATACCTATCAAATACAAAAATCCAGGAAACTACTGAAAATAAGCAACAATGTACACTTTCCTTTCCCCCCCAAATATTTGTTAAGTCAATATCAATGGAAACAGTACCAAATAGCCAAGCGCTCACAAGGGTAAGACAATCGGCCGGAGTCATAAGGAAATATATAGACACTGAATAGACGTAAAGCTTCCCCCGCTCGCGAATCATACATGCGACTCGGGTGCTGACACATTTATATACAATTACCATAAAGCTTCCCTCGATCGTGAATCATACCTGCGATTTGAGTGCTGACACACTTATGTATAATTACCATAAAGCTTCCCTCGATCGCGAATCATACCTGCGATTCGAGTATGACACACTTATACCGATTTATCATAAAGCTTCCCTCGATCACGAATCATACCTGCGATTCGAGTGCTGACTCTCATACGTACATATATATACCGACATATCAATAACTTAGTAGGGGCTATACCTGTAACATGGATTGATCAACTGGGAGTTCAAGTGCATTTTTCCACATTTCCATATCAATTCAAAAGAAATAGGCAGCTGAAAGAACACCCAAAGATACATATAAGGCACATAGAGACATGCTTGTAAGCCCTAAAACTACCCGACATAGCATGATAGTCTCCACGTACGGACTCTTGTCACTTTGTACGCACGTAGCCCCAAAAACAAATACACACATCATATATAACAACTATGGGGACAATTCCCTCTTACAAGGTTAGAAAGGAGACTTACCTCATGTTGAATCTACCCCGCGGACCAAGGATGCGCCCGAACTCCGAACTCTACACCCGAGGACTCGCAACTAGCCAAATATGGTACAATGACATAAATGCATGCTCAAAGTAGGGAAATTATCCTATTTATTCAATAATTCAACATTCTTGAAGAATTCCCAAAATCCAACCCCGGTCCTGCGCGCTCAAATTCCGAAAACTCACGGAGGAATCGCTCACCCGAAGCCTAAGGATCGTTAATATATGATTTCTACTTGAATTTATAGCAATAAATGGGTAATTCACCAATTTCTCAACAACCCTAAATTATTACCCGATTCTTGACTTTTCAATGATTTAGCTAGAAAATCATGAATTAAACTAGTTTTGAAGTGGAATTAACTCACCTTGACAGTAGCTTGGTTGTGGTGTGCTCTCCCCAAGATCACAAGACTCTAATGGTGGAGGAAAATGAATGAATGGGGTGAAATCCCGAGTTTCAAAGAATATATACTGCCTGGCCTACAGGGATTACGCACATGCGGCTCGGGGACCGCACCTGCGGTCTCGCGCCGCACCTACAGAACTAAACGGGAAGGGCTGGGTTTGCACCTGCGGAGGGATGGCCACACTAGTTGTTCTGCTCCTGCGGACTTTTGTCTGCACCTGCGAGAAAGGGGAACCTCACCTGGGGTCGCACCTGCAATGCTTGGGACCGCAGGAGCGGTCTCGCACCTGCGACTGGGCAACTGCACCTGCGGTCACACCAGATCAGGTGCACCAACAACTATTTTAGCTGGTTTTTAGCCCTGTTGGGTGCCTGGGAGGCCCCTGGGCCCACCCGAGCCCTCGTCCAAATATACCAACAAGTCTCAAATCATAATACGGACTCACTCGAGCCTTCGAAACACCCAAAACAACGCTAAAACTCAAAATCACACCTCAAGACCCCAAGAACCAAACTTAGGAACTTTAAGTTTTCTATACTTTGCTAACAACGTGCCGAACCGACCTATACTACTCGGAATGACACCAAATTTTGTAGGCAAGTCACAAATGACATAACGGAACTATCCCCGGTCTCGGAATTCCGTTCGGACCTCGATAACACAAAAACACGTCCAAAACCACAATAGGAACTTAAGGAACTTCTTATTTCAATATTGGGCGCCGAAACACTCCCGGGTTATCAGAAACCCATTCCGAATATACGCCCAGGTCCAAAATCGTCACACGAAACTACCGGAACCAACGAAACTCGATTCCGAGGTCGTTTATCCAAAATGTTGACCGAAGTCAAACTTGGCCTTAAAGGCCAACCTTAAGGAACCAATTGTTCCTGTAGCACTCAAACACCTCCGAATCCCGAACCACTAGTTCCCGCAAGTCATAAATCATAAAAGCCGCTATGGGAAGTTTCATTTAGGAGAACGGGGTCTGATAACGCAAAACGACCGGTCGGATCGTTACAATTCAGTTAACTGTTGGTTTTAGTTTCAAATCATTAATTCGTAACTAGCAATTACAGTGAGATCTATACAATTGAGTCAATAAGATCAATTTATCCAAAACAAAATATCCGCAAACTAAGTCCCAAACAAAGTGAGTTTACCAAACTTATTTTAATATTCTAGGGAAATATCTGAAGCATGATATTCGTATAAGCATAAATACTACTATGATCATCTAACACAAAATCTCATGTATTAACCAAGAACAAGATAAGCTTTATGTAGTGTTTAGCGGGCTGGATTTCAGAGGCTGTTTTGTTGCGTTTTTAACTGGAGTTTCCAGCCAATTTTCATGGAGTTTCCAGATGGGTTTAAGGCTGATTTCCAATGCTTTTGGGGGGCTGGTTTTGGAGTGTTTTTAGGTGGGAAAGGGGAAGCATTTTGGACCATTCTGCTTGCATCTAGTGGCTGTGTTTCTACTGCTTGTTATGGCTGGATTTTTGAGTGGTTTAAAGGAGCTTTAAGAACTGAATTTCGCGGCTGAAAAATGGAGTTGTCGTGGTTGATTTTCAGCAGTATTACACCTGTTTTGGGGCCAATTTGCGGCAACTATGGAGTTGTATTGTTGGTGTTAGAATGGAATTTTTGTTGGATAGTTAACATGCTGGATTGGAGAACAACTCATGGATCACTTTTAACCTGACAGAATATTTACAAGACTAAAATGCAAAGTTGTTCCTACGGAAGAAGCTCAAATTCAAATTCAGTTCACCAATGACTGATTACATAACTGAACTAAAAAAAACTAGAATTGAAATGATGTTTGAACTCGTTGAGAGTCATTTAACGTCAAATCTACATACAATAGCTTAATCAACAGCATATGAACTACTCCTGGAGTCCATCTCTTGGCTTTGACACTACACATCCAACCAATCAAAGGCTCACAACTAACAACAATTTCCTAATTGAGAGCATGAAACAAGTAATTCACATAAACATCTCATTTCGAGTTACTTAACTGCTTCAATAATGTTTCGACTCAAAATCCAACACAAGTCGTGATGGCGCCCAACACCGGAGTCAGGCAAGCCAATATTTGTATATTAGTGAGATTGTCCTTATTTGACATGCCAACCCCACAATTTCCAAAGTTTTAAGCTTAGGTCGTTTAAATAAAAGCGGATATATTAACCAACTTAAGTAAATACAACCACAATGATCATGAACCAATATATACAGTCCCAAAAGATTGATCCTACTATGTGTCACACCTCCTTTTTTATACGCCCCGAAGGGGTATGGGAGTTTTTCCACTTAAAGTGACAT
>ML399580.1:0-44426 GCA_005239525.1 Nicotiana knightiana | reverse complement strand
CCTATATTACTTGTCGACCACGTACACTTGCGTGTGCATTGGGAAATCAACCAACAATATACACTCTTGTTTTACCTCTCAAACACACGAACATTAGTTCAAGAACACACACTCACACAAAATTATCACTCTTCTCTCTTTGTTTGCTATTTGTGATAACTGCTTGTCTAGCCGCCTTAATGCCAAGACTAGGCTGTGGAACTCTGCCTGCTTTACTTTCTGTATCTTGCTTCCTTAACTGGTATGTTCTTATTTCAATTCTTAAATCAACCCTATGTGCTCCATAGTTATTAAATCCATGCCTATTTCCGTTCTAGTTTAATTGGCTATGTATTTAATTGTCATCCTATTTACTGCTTTGCTCAATATGCTGGAGTCTTACCCTCTCTTGCTCAAATGTTTAGTCAGCATGTCTAGGCCTCATTTGTCTTGTGTTATACTTGGCCACCATGTTTACTTCCCGTGACTAATATGCTCATGTTAGTATCATAGACTCTTAGTGTATTTGGTTAATCCTCATTGGCATGACTTGATCTATGTAGTAGACTCATGTCTTTAACATAACCATTCTTATATGTTGTCTCTATGTTTATTATCCATTACCACTTTAATATTCAAGCATGATCCCCTTGCTAATACTTCAAAGCAATAGTTTTTATCTTCTTGTTGCCAATCAGTTCATATTTGTTATGTGTACTGGCTGGTCAATGTGTTTCCCCTTTTACCCTATTCATGTGTTTCTGACTTAAGCCTTTGTGTTCCCAATCCCCTGATCCTTGATTGTAAACTTGTTTGCCTTCACTTAGAAACAGGTAATAAATGGTTTTGAATCTGGGCATTCTAAGTGTTATGACTGTGTGGTTGCTTGTTGAATCTTTCTTCTTCTCAGAATTGTTTCCAAAATTGTTTTGCTCTTAACATTTTTAAGAATTGTTTCTATTCCTGAAAACCTTTTCACTCCTGAAATTTTTACCTCTATACTATTTTTACTAATTTCTTCCAAACTATGTCAAGAACTCTCACTTATACTCTTAGATTACTTAGTTCTTCCCCTCCAGTGTATGTACTGCCTAGGAATCCATGAGGTTCCTCCGAACTCTGTCACCCTGGGACTGGCCTTTCCACACTGCAGATCATCACTTCCCTACTCAAAGGATCTTGGTGTGAATATTTCCCCAAATCCCTGAGGTCCTTGGGGAACTTTGATACACCAGGACACCCTATTGGCTATGAGACCTTGGCATCCTGGACTGTTTTGAAAGCCTGGTATTTCCAGGTTCACGTTGGGCCTATCTCAATAGCATAGCTTATATTTATTATGTAATTCATTCATTTATGGTCTGTAATAATAACCATTGTAAACAAATATTGAGGAAATTAGTAAAAGGGGAGGGATTCTTATATGGTTTTCGTGGGTAAAACGGGTAGAAATCCTGCCTTTAGGTCTATACTATGTTTATTTACATTAGAAGTCATGATTTTAAGTTTAAACTATGTTTATTTGCATCAGAAACCATGCTTTTAAGTCCACTTGGCATACTAGGCAACATGTTATAGGTTCATTACCTCATTTGTCACGGAATTCTGCTTTTGCATAATCATGATCACCTAGACACCATGTTATAGGATAAATATGTATGAAATCAATTTCGTGATAATCAGCACCTAGACAAACATGTTTATAGGACATATTATAACTCAAACTGTTTGCTTTCCTTAGTCAATTTCTAGAATTCTATTTGCGTTTTTAGACAACATGTTATAGGGTATCCCTGAACCACGCCTAGGAAAGCCTATAGGTAATTAAGGCCTTATAAAAATTATAAAACTATGCTTTGTTTATTTGTGACTGCCTAGATTCAACAGGTTCTAAAAAGCAGTAGGCAAACTGATTAGGTCTTTACTGCTTCGCCTTAACATAATGCTGCATATTCTCTGGTCATTCTCACCTAGATATCATGTTCTAGGACCTTTTCTGAAACATCTGAAATTTTGCTGTTTAAGACGTGCTAATTGCCTGTTTCTTGTGGAGGTAAACATGAGCCCTTAATTGTTGTCTTACTTGACAGTCCTATTTTTTCTTTGTTGTCGCTTAGATGTTCCCTTTTAAACACTTNGGGGGGGGCAATGCACACTTAGAGTTTGTTTAATTAATACGTGTGCACCCTTTCCCTTTCCCCTTATGTGAATTTAATTGCCCGTTTTGAGCATTTATGATTTCCTTTACTGCAGAAACTGACTTATTTCTTTGTTTTCCTTTGTTAAACGTCTTTCAATTATTAAATACCACATTTATTATTTTCCTAACGTGCAAATACGTGACAATATGCTATTTACTGCTGCATAAATCATGCTCAACATCATACTCCGCTCTTGTGTAATCAATCCTTTAACAATGCTTGATGAGTGGTTGCGCTCTTCCTATATATCACCCTTTAAATTCGGAAAGGCTTATCTGACGTAAAAATAATTGATAAGCAGTACAATCGACAGTTCCATGCCTTTTCCACTCAAGTTGTCCACTTGAGGGTACTAGTCTAGACCCTCAAAACAACCTTACTCTGATTATAAATGTATATGCATCATGGTCAAACCTATTCGGGTTAGTATGTTGTCCACGTAATAATCCTTTAAGATAAATCTTATCCAAAAGTCCACCGGCTTTCCATATTCCCAACGGACGCAACCAAGTTTTGTGCATTAATTTTGGAGAACTAAATGCCAATATGCTAATCATCGATATATAAATAGTCGAATCTAGAGGGGGAAAAGGCCTAACCTTATTTGTTTTGCAGAAAATGAGGCACGAAGTCCCCAGGTTTGGCATGGTCCAAAATATACCACAACTGCTACTATACTGGTGGGAGATCTTTCCTCAAGTGACAAAAAACATGTGAAGAAGGTCCTGCGAAATTTGCCTTCTCTGTTAGATATCCAGCCAAATAACATGCTGATAGAAGCGGCAACCATGTTCTGGGATCGTGAAAAATCAGTGTTTCATTTTGGGGATATAGAAATGACCCCGTTCTTAGAAGAAATCGGAGGATTTGCTGGGAGATATTGTGACAGCCCTGGGTATTGGTACCAAAACATCGCACTGGTAGGGGATTTCTAAAAATGATGGGTCTGAAAAAGAACGTCGATTTGGAGTGCTTAAAGAAATCTTATATACCATCTTACCATATTTTCCATGATTATTTTTCCATCACTTTCTTGGGACATATTCACCGTAGAGTTTCCGTGTTCATCGTTTGCTTCTTGGGTATGATAATGTTCCCAACGAAAAGGGAAATATTTCACACTAGATTGGCTATGGTCATTAAGTCTCTAATGGAAGGAATCGAGGGACAGACATACACCATAGTCCCTATGATTATAGCTGATATCTATCGGGTCTTTGACCACTGCCAGAAAGGGTCCAAACATTTTGAGGGTTGTAATTTGCTGCTGCAGTTGTGGTTAATAGACCATCTCCGAAAGGATCAATATCTCCAGGAGTTTCCACGAAGGGCATGGAATGACCATATTTCTTTCCATCACCCTAAATGGATGACTTAAATTCCGGACAGGTTTTCTCAACCAGAGAGTGCTAAGGAATGGGTGGACATCTTTGACAATTTCACTAAGGATCAGGTTCAGTGGATATTTGAATGGTTCACTACTGACGAGTTCATCATCAGGTCAAGGGACGCTCCTCACTTAGTGTTGATCGGGGTAAGGGGAATATACCCTTATGTTCCCATCAGGGTTATGAGGCAGGCAGACAGTAAGCAGATCATATTGCGGGTCGCAAAGGTAAGTGATTTTCGGGTAGATTTTCAGGATGATGACATCCCTTACAAGTGTCAAGCTCAGCATATGTGGCACTCAAAGATTATTGCGGAGAAGGACACCATCGAGCCAGATAGGTATCATGCGGGGCATGCACCCTTTTACCCGGCATGGTTGGAGGACAACTTAGCTGGGAAAGTTGAGCCATGAATTGGTCGGGGAAACACGGTCATAGACGATGATGCAGAAACCCAAGTAAAGTACAACAAGTTGCGCAAGAGGATTAATGACTCTGAGGCCGAACATCAGGAGATACACGAGACAGACAAGAGATTAATCATGGAATGGAGGGAAATGGATATCACCTCTAATGAAAGGGTACAATATCTGGAACCGGGTTTGATTGAGCTAGACGTAAAGATAAGAAAGAGGGTCGTTGACTGCCAGAATGATAAAGGAAGCGAGGGAGGACATCTAGCAAGAGTATACTTGTTGTTGGGCCTGAGCGAATTAGGGGACCTGATTGATGGAGTCTGAAAGATCAAGCCTAGGGAAGGTCCTTCTAGGACCAAGCAGATTAGATTTATTTGCTTCTCCAAATGTAATAAGGCCAAGTGCCAGTAGTGACTTATCTTTAATTATCCTAGTGTCCTTTTGGGATTCGTCTGTTTTTTTTATATTACTGAAATGAGGCATTTATTGGCATCTAAGTTCTCCAAAACAACATGTATCTAGTCCTACTTCAGGCACAACAAGGCTCCCAAAATAGGACACGAATTTACATTCTGCAATATGTGTTTAAGCACCGCAAATTCTCTTTTCAAAACTCTCATTGATTTGGCTACCTTTTTTTTCCTTCTTCTTTCGATTATTCCCACTCCCCAAAGGTTGGTTCATGCATACTGGCATCATCAGCTTATCATACTAGATCTAGGGGCCCTCCACCTTCTCCTCCTCCAAGTCCACCAAAAGGAAAAGGGAAAGCAAAGATGGATGATTTGAATGTCATCAGAACATACAACAATGCACATGTTGAGAACGGGAAAACTTCCGATAGTCGGGGCACTCAGGCCCCAAATGATGTGGTATCCCGACTTGAGCAAAAAATACGAGAACTCCAGGGTGAGCTCGAGCAGGTCCGGAGCTAGCAAATCTATCCCTCACACTCAATATACCAGATGTCAATTATTCAAACACTTAGTACCCCGCACCACTGAAAAACACACCCAACAACCGCCTACAAAATCCTCCCGCACCTCACCATTACACAACCCCACCACAGAATCCAACTATCCCTCCACAATATGAGCAAAACACCTACTATACTCCACAAAATATCCCACAAATTAATCCCGAACCCCTGAACTCCACCAATGATCATTATTATACCCAAACCACCCCATATGTGGAAACACTACCTCACTCCACTCAGCCCGTATCCTATACACTAGAATCCACTTAGAAGGACTTGCTCATTAAGAACCTGGCGGAAGAGCTCAAGATGTTGACAAGTCGAGTTCAAGGAATCGAAGGAGGCAAAGGGATAGAAGGCCTGAATTATGAAGATCTATGCATACAGCCAGATGTTGAACTGCCGGAGAGTTACAAACCTCCGAAGTTTGAAATGTTTGACGGAACAGGTGATCCCAGGGTTCATATGAGGACTTATTGTGACAAGCTTGTAGGGGTCGGAATGGATGAAAAGATCCGAATGAAGTTTTTCATGAGGAGTCTTACAGGAGATGCTTTTATCCTGGTAAATCAGCTAGGATTCTAAGAAGTGGGCCAACTGGGTGAGTATGGCGTATGACTTCATGGAAAGATTCAGGTTTAACACAGAAAATGTGTCGGATGTCTTCTACATTCAAAACTTAAAGAAGAAGCCCATTGAGACCTTCTGCGAGTATGCCACTCATTGGAAGTCAGAAGAAGCCAAAGTCAGGCCAACATTGGACGAGGAAAATATGAACAATTTCTTCGTCTGAGCACAGGATCCGCAGTACTATGAAAGATTGATGGTTATTGAGAACCATAAATTCTCCGATATAATCAAACTCGGAGAAAGGATTTAAGAGGGCACTAAAAGCGGTATGGTGACAAACTTTGAGGCATTGCAGGACACAAAACAAGCATTGCAATCAGGAAGTATATCGAAGAAGAAAGATTTAGGAACAATAATGGTTGCCCAAGGACCCAAAACTCCACTTGTATATCAAACCTCCCCACTTACATTCCAAGCACCTCCACCCCCATATCCCATCACCTCTCAGATATTCCCAACCAGCCACTGCTTATCACACATATAATTCCCAACCCTCTAACTTTCAGTCACCTCCAACTCGCCAAAACTACCCAAAACCTCGGTCTAACTTTGACCGCAGACCACCTAAACAATACACTGCCATTGCCGAACCCATTGACCACCTGTATGAAAGGCTGAAGGATGCTGGTTACATGACTCATACCTCTGCTGTGATTGTGGAGAATCTATCCCAATGGGTCAACCCAAAAAACACATGTGCATATCATTCTGGCATGAAAGGGCACACCATTGACGAATGCCGAACATTGAAGGATAAGATCCAGACCCTGATCTATGATAAGGTCATTCATGCCAAAGAAGCTACACCTAACGTTTGCAAAAACCCCCTCCCACATCATAGGAATTTATCAATGTGATAGAGACCGATGAGGAATGGGACCCCGAGGGATCAATTGGACTTATCAAAGAGGGTGACAATCCTAAGAAACCCGCAGTCACACTTAATCCTATTATTGTACAAATACAGTCGCCAATGGAGGTTGAGATAACTGCATCAGTTCCATTTGAAGTTGAGATAGCACCCCCTGCAGCTGTGCACGTTCCATTCGAAGTGGAAGTAACCAAACCTTTCACAGTAACAGTGTCAACCATGCCGCCATTCAACACCAAGGCTACACCCTGTGATTATGTGGCCGAAGCTAGAAGAAAAGGAAAGGACAAAATTGAAGAATCCGGTGCTGCGCAAGGAATGACCAGAACATGAAGAGTTTATACACTAGAGCATTTGGGAGAATCCAGTAAACAGGCTTCTAACAGACCGCCCATTATTGAAACAGGCTCGGATGACCTTTGTAGAAAAGTGCAAGTAAAGGAATATTCAGTCACCGATCATTTGAACAAGACTCCTGCTCAGATGTCTATCTTGTCACTGCTACAGAATTCCGAAGTACACAGGAATGCTCTCTTAAAGGTATTAAGTGAGGCATATGTACCAAATAACATCGCTGGCAGAGAAATGGTCATTATTGTAGGACATGTGCTGGAAAGTCACAAAATCACCTTCCACGAGGACGAGCTTCCACCCGAGGGTTTGAATCATAACAAGGCACTACACATTGCCGTGCAATGTAAGGACAATTTCATTGATAGAGTTCTGATAGATGTGAGATCTAGTCTCAATATTTGCCCATTGACAACACTGAAGAGGTTGGGAAAAGGGCTGTATGAAATACGAGAGGGGACTATGAATGTGAAGGCATATGACGGGTCTTAGAGAGCTACCGTCAGAGAGATCAATCTTTGTCTACAGATGGGGCCTACATGGTTCGATGTTGAGTACCATGTGTTGGATATATCCGCATCATACAATCTATTGTTGGGATAACCCTGGATGTCATGATCCAAAATCCCTAAGGTCTTGATGGCACCGGACATCAAGGTCAGTCAAGACAAAACATTAATTAATCTAAATAACTTTCCGTTTTAAAACATTTATGAAAATACTTCCTTTCACTTCATTACATACCAAATAAAAGTCTGTTAACTAAAACAATGGTTTAAAGATTTCACTTAAGCAATTATATTCCAATACATATCCCAGAACCCGGCGTCACAAGTACATGAGCAATTTGTAAGAATTCAACAATCACTACAAGCTTGTCCGAAATACAACTAGACAAGGAAATTTAAATGAAATAGATACAGTACGAAGGAGACTCTGTCAGTTGTGGATCGCCTCCGGATGATGCAGCTCGCCTAAGTCTCCGAATCCTCCATATTTCTATGAAAGTACCTGTGTAATAAAAATGCACAGCAAGTGTAGCATGAGTACAAATATAACGTGTACTCAGTAAGTCACCCGCCTAACCTCGGAGAGGTAGTGACGGGAGGTCAAATTAGACACTTACTAAAGGTCAATTTAAAATATTTAAGAGTGACACTAAGCATGATTATCATAGGCAATTCATTAAAATCAGGAATAAACATTTTCGACTCCCTTCACGTTTAACAATTTATATCTTCATCACATTAATAACAATTAATCAGCATGGTGATTTGATCAAATGACAATTTATCGACGAGAAGGAAAAACATCTTCCAAAATCTTTTTGATAACCTTAAATCTATGTCATTCAATTGACAACCTAATATTTTAAGCCAGTAAACAGGCAAAATCATAGAGACTATGCAGTAAATATCATGCGCAAGCAATGTCGAGGGTCGAACGACGCGGACCAACAATAATAAATTGTGCACTACCGAGGGTTGAACGACTCGAACCACAAATGCATCTATTTTTCCCCGCTCGCGAATCGATTATGCGACGCGGTCAACACAAATTAATAAGGCTAAGTTACTCGAGAATCATACCTGCGACTCATGTGCTCATATGTACACATATTCATGTAATACATCCTTATTTTTATCAAGAAGCAATTTTCCTCAGGAAAGTGGTAAAAATCATTTTTAAAAGAACATGAAATATAGTTTTGAAATCACTTGTCTTTGAAACTCATTTTTCAAGTTTAATGATATTCTACAATACAACCCTCTCCAGGTACACAAATCTCCACAGAGGAATCAATTCTCTTCCTAGAAGATTAACAATATGAACTCTAGTTTTCTTTTAGATATTCAATTATGTTTTCGGTTATATAGTAGTTTAATATTACAGGCAGGATTACAAGTACACACATAAGGCATGCTAGTGGGTCCTAGACTACCCGGACATGGCATAATAGTAGCTACGCACGGACTACCATCACCTCGTGCGTACATAGCCCCCGAAGATAATAGCATATACTGAATTTATTCACCTAGGGGGCCGATTCCCCTTCACAAAGTTAGAAAGGAGACTTACCTCGCTCTGGAATTCCCACACCGGCTTCCAAGCCCCTCCGATGACTCCAACGGACGCATGACGCTCCGAAACTACCACATAATGGGAAGGCAATGAAAATTCATCCTAATACTCACAACAATTTAAGATTATATACTTTTCCAACCCCGCTCGGAGAAAAAGACCAAATTTCCCTCGGGCCCACGTGCCCGGAGATCCGAAATTCTCGAAGATACATTCTACCCATAGCCCTACTAGTTCAATCATGCAATTTAGTCTACATTCCATACTCAAATTCGTGGCTAAATTCATAATTTACATTTTCTAGGTTTTTCTCCAAAGCCCCAATTTTTCCACAATTTCCCATATCAAATTTATGTGATGATCTTGTATGTAACTTGGAAATGAGAAGCAATAACTTACCTCTTGATGCTTGGTGAAAATCTCCCTTTGAAATCATCCAAAATCGCCCCAACCAAATGAAAAATGTGAATGAAATGGCACAAACCCAACTTTAAAACATTCTGCCCAGGCCCCTTTCGCAACTGCGATCCAATGGCCGCTCCTGCGGCTCCGCACCTGCGAAAATTCTATCGCAGGTGCGGCTCTGACTTGACCCAGAAATTTCCCGCTTCTGCGACCCCCTCTTCGCACCTGCGATTCCGTAGGTGCTACCAATCTTCTGCACCTGCGGACTCCTCAACTCGAGCCCCAATCTCGCACCAGCGATGCATTTAGCCGCACCTGCGGTCAAAGCCTCGCAGGTGCGGTTACACTAGATGATAGCAATCTTCAGCCTTCTTCAACTTCAACATTGATCTGTTAACCACCCGGAATCCACCTGAGGCCCCCGGGACCCCGTTGAATCATACCAACCAGCTCCAAAACATAATGCGGAATTGGTCGAGGCCTCAAATCACATCAAACAACATCGAAACCACGAATCGCACTCAAATCCCAACTTTATGAACTTAGAAATTTCCAACTCCTGCATCTGATACCGAAACCTATCAAATCACGCCCGATTTACCTCAAAGTTTGCACACAAGTCATACTCAACATTACAGACTTTCTCCAACTTCCGAAATACCATTCTGATCTCGATATCAAAACTTCCACTTCCGGTCAGATTTCTCAAAAACCTTCGAATTTCTATCTTTAGCCAAATGACCCCAAAATGACCTACGGACATCCAAATTCAGTTCTAATCGCGCTCCCAATTCCAGAATCACCATACAGAGCTATTCCAGACTCGGAATCCCAAACGGACATCAACCTCACTGATATGCACTTCAAGCTCATATTCATGAAATCCTTCCAAAATGCTAACTTCCACAATATACGCCGAAGCGCTCCCGGGTTATCCAAAACCCGAGCCGGACATACACTCAAGTCCGAAATCATCATACCAACGTGCTGGAACCTTCAAATCTTGATTCGGAGGTCGTTTACTCAAAATTCGAATCTTAGTTGATTTTTCCAACTTAAGGCTTTTGAAATGAGAATTTTCTTTCCAAATCAATTCTAAACTTCCTTGAATTCAATTCTGACCACACCCACAGGTCATAATACTTGAAACGAAGCTGCTTACGACTTCAAACCGCTGAACGACGCGCTAGAGCTCAAAACGACCGATCGGGTCGTTACATTCTCCCCCACTTAAACCGATGTTCGTCCTCGAACGTGCCAAGAACTGCTCTAGAGTTACCTGAAATCACTGTTTAATACCTCGAGCACCTGCTCGTGATACCACAACCCAGTTGAGCACATTAGCTTGATCACACCTGAAGATTTCTTCTCTTATCTATACAATAAGCTCAGAATTCATTCACATACCTGAAATTTCTCTACCTGGCCTAGTTCCAACATATAAACATCGTATCAACTACCATACGATATACCAGAACATGACCGTATACCTTTCCTGAATCAGCACCATCCACCGTATAACTCACCATCTGACCACGATGACACTCCCTGAACATTAATAGCCAAAATCCCACGAATCTGATGCTCCCAATGCACCTCATGATATATACATACATCCTGCTATAATGCTGGAGATACCACCACAACGGAGAAAATGCACAGAAATTGATACTCAACCGCAGAGTTAACAAATCCTTGAATACCTCATCTTGATTAGAATCATCACTTCATTATGAACCTGAATAATGGTATTTGTTCTTTAATATACACTTCACATAGCCTCATCGCACTGATCCTGGTCCGATAATCTCGTCTCACCCATTACGAACTGCTCAGACAACAAATCACCCCAACATGACCAATAACCTCACATAATACCACATCGCGCCAATAGGCCATAACTCGGACATGATAATAAGAAACGAATCAGGACAGAACATTAAGCTCACACAACTAATATGAATTCTTACCAGAAAATAGGAAATAAAACACAGGAAAATAAATACATATTAACCCTTCTCATCATCACACTGTTCCGTCGTGCAACCCGATCCGAATAACATACCCGTGGCGACGTGCCACCCGATCCACACATAAAATTTACATAAGAAGACATATATACGGAGCTGATTTGCTCACTATTACAATTTACTGAATATCGATCATAAACACGCTAAGTGCATAATACCATCCTGGGGATACTGATAAAGTCGTAGGCTACATAACTCAAGCACAACTGAGGTGCGATATATATATACACCCTAGATCTCAAGAGCTATCCTGCTCACATAACATCCACACTATGCGGGACCTCAACACATAGGAAATTATCAAGCCGTTTCACAACTCGCACGACACAATCACAATAACACATGAAATCGACGAAGACGGAACAACACCCGCTGTTCTAATAACTTTCCATGAAAAGCGCTCTACTGAAAGAAACAGGCCTGGATCATACAGAGCCCATAATCATATTTAAATCAATCCACAAACATCGAGCCACATTGATCGCACCAACTAAGCTAATAGCTTTTGCCTGGGTCCATATTAACCCACCTTCTCTCATAATACACGAGAACAACCATCATTACCTTGACTAACACCCCATAATCCATAATCAACTGAACCGAACACCCTCCAGGCGTAAATACTTAATTAAGCAATATTGCACTTCTTTATACTTGGTCCAAATCTGAAATCCATCAATTGACTACATGTCACACTTCATACAATATTTCCGCGGTCATCCTTCCACGATCTTCCACACAAGGCAACAAGTCTGCCCATCCATAACACTGACCACACTAAGGCAGCAAAACACATCAAGAACCCATGACCAGGGTACAAAGTCTCTTTCACTGAATATAAATCTCAGGTAACACTGAAAATAACACCAGCTTACTCTGAACATTGAAATCACTTTGTCTTGCTTTTCCGAGATCATGAAATCCTTATAAACATCGGACTATATCTCGATTCTTACTCCCAGTTACATACTGCTTCCCGCACCTAACATACCAACATGAGGTAGCGCAAGAATTCCATCATAACTTCCGAACCACCAATAGGGTAAACACTTCATCATATAGAAACTTTTTACTTGACTGAATTCAAGAGTACCATGTCAACACACGAGTGAATTCCCATTATCACCCAATCATGCAAATCCTTAAGTAGTAGTCTATACCACCATAACCCTTCCAGGGTCCGCCTACACCTGAAAGGCCATAGCACTCAAATGCTCCCATATGAGATCCGTTACGACAGCCGACAAGCCCCGCACACACCGGCACAAGCCACATGCATAACTAAATCAGACCAAAGGAACTGATCACTGCCGCAAATGTGCCATTTCAACCATGGCTAATCAATATATCTTTTTTTAATCATCTTCAATTACCTCAGGAATAATAACAACTTCCTTCAACCCATAGCAAACTCAACCCTTACTCATCCCGAGTGACCTTGATTCACGAGACTATGCTGCCCAAATCCCGCAACCCGTCTCATACCCTTCTAATAATCATTTCTTCAATCCGGAGTCTTTCTCTCACTCCTCCAATATTATCCTGCATGCTGAAACATATCATAGAACATTCCAACCATACTTCCTTTTCCTCAGAGATTACTCTGCCAAAGCTTGATTCTCGATCATACTGCTGCCTGAAATCCTTAAACGCCGCATTCTTAACTTTTGAACTCGCTAGGACCGCTATTGAGAGTCACCCACTCTGACTGGCCCAGAATACAATCAACTCCAGGGCTCTCCTAGCACAGGAACACCCTTTTCAATGAAACACGTGACTGAGTCACTAACCTTACAACCCGCCCGTGCTTAAGCATAAGTTCTGAATCTTTCCAAGCCCAACTCTGGCCCGACAGGGCCAACTTTTGCACATATTCATCAAATCCCACGCAAAATTACCATCTTACTCCTTTCCCTTAACTGAAATAACTTGCCAACACGCCGACAATCCGCAAACCTATGCGAAGACAACCCTATGACCCAACTGCAGATGGTGGGACTCTCCCACTTAGCTCAAAGCTACTCCTTGCACCACTCTAGACCCCGCCGAGATCCTTTCTTCTTTGATAACACGATCGTGCTCAACCCATCCGTCCAATTCTTCCAAAATTCTCTTGCTAGCGCTCCCTAAATACTCAGATCCTCTAGCATCCTTCACACTTTCTACCTATTACCGACTAGCCATTAGAACTCCTCACAGAAACCTACCAACCCCGCCATTCCTAACCTGTGGAAATCACCCGCGGACACCTCCCAACGACACTGAAATACATGCTCTCTGTGACTTCAATACCCCATCCTACGCCCTGCTTCACCTACCAACTTTACTAGTCCGCCCGCTCCTCATGGAAATCCATTAAATGCGCGACAATATCTTCAAATTCCAGCTATGCTGTCGCTCCCCACTTTGCGACTGCTCGACTCCGCTTCTTACACCTAGCCTCCTAGAGCTAGAACCACCTCCTAGCCTCACTCCAGGACCATTCTCTGCCAACCGCACTTCAATGCTTCCTCTCAATACTCTGACCCTATGCAATCGAAGAACCCATAGCACCGACAAATTAACATATTCCATTTGATAAATGACGACGATGACACGGCATAGGTGCGTATCCCATCTCACTTGAAGACACCAAGTCTTACTACCTTATCAACCCTGACCAGACCATTCATAACCCAAATGCCCTTCATCTGCTGGTACAAAAGCACAGAAATCTCGAAATCACACTCTGAGAAGAACTCCCTACAAACCATTCATCTCCCTCAACATACGGGCAAGCGTTCTATCATCATATCAACACTGCGCGGCAATCAATTGCAAACATCATCACTACCCGAGCACAGCCTTAACACAACTGTTGTGCTAAATTGCAAACATCTCATAAACACAACTATTGTGCTAAAATAACATATTAACCTTTTGCAGGGCCATAACAATAGCCACGACCAATTACACATGGAAGCATCTCATATTACATATAGCACCATTTCCATTCCTCAAATTTCATAATCCATAGCAAGCGCTTCACGACGCGTAAGATTGAGTAGGAATGAACATAGGCATAAACCTCAAAAGAATCAACCCGCACGATGAAGAATCAAGAAGGGAAGTACTCCTAACAGCCTTGTAGCCTCTCGAAGATAAGTACAGATGTCTCCGTACCGATCCGCAAGACTCTACTAGACTTGCTCATGACTCGTGAGACCTACGGGAACCTAGAGCTCTGATACCGTGTTGTCACGACCCAAAATCCGTAAGGTTGTGATGGCGCCGGACATCAAGGTCATGCAAGCCAAAACATTAATTAATTGAAATAACTTTCCATTTTAAAACATTTATGAAAATAGTTCCTTTCACTCCATTACATAATTACCCAATAAAAGTCTATTAATTAAAACAATGGTTTAAAGATTTCACTTAAGCAATTATATCTGAATACATATCCCAGAACCTGGCGTCACAAGTGCGTGAGCAATTTCTAATAATTCAACAATCACTATAAGCCTGTCCGAAATACAACTGGACAAGGAAATTTATATGAAATAAATACAGTACGAAGGAGACTCTGCCAGTTGCGGATCGCCTCCGGATGATGCAGCTCGCCTAACTCTCCGAATCCTCCACATTTCTATGAAAGTACCTGTTCAATAAAAATGCACAGCAAGTGTAGTATGAGTACAAAAACAACGTGTACTCAGTAAGTCGCCCGCCTAACCTCAGTGAGGTAGTGACGGGAGGTCAAATTAGACGCTTACTAAAGGTCAATTTAAAATATTTAAGAGTGACACTAAGCATGATTATTATAGGCAATTCATTAAAATCGGGACTAAACATTTTCGTCTCCATTCATGTTTAACACTTTATATCTTCGTCATATTAATAACAATTAATCGATATGGTGATTTGATCAAATGACAACTTATCGACGGGAAGGAACAACTTCTTCCAAAATCTTTTTGATAACCTTAAATCTCTGTCATTCAATTGACAACCTAATATTTTAGGCCAGTAATCAGGCAAAATCATAGCAACTATGCAGTAAATATCATGCACAAGCAATGCCGAGGGTTGAACGGCGCGGACCAACAATAATAAAATGTGCACTGCCGAGGGTCGAATGGCTCGAACCATAGATGCATCTATTTTCCCCCGCTCGTGAATCGATCATGTGACGCGGTCAACATAAAAATAATAAGGCTAGCCTGCTCGCGAATCATACCTGCGACTCAGGTCCTCATATGTACACATATTCACATAATACATCCTTGTTTTTATCAAGAAGCAGTTTTCCTCAGGAAAGTGGTAAAAATACTCTTTAAAAGAACATGAAATATAGTTTTTAAATCATTTGTCTTTGAAACCCCATTTGTCAAGTTTAATTATATTCCATGATACAACCCAGTCCAGGTACACAAATCTCCACAGAGGAATCAATTCTCTTCCTAGAAGATTAACAATATGAACTCTAGTTTTCTTTTAGATATTCAATTACGTTTTCGGTTATATTAGCATTTTAATATTACAGGCAGGATTACAGGTACACACATAAGGCATACTAGTGGGTCTTAGACTACCCGGACATGGCATAATAGTAGCTACGTACGGACTCCCGTCACCTCGTGTGTACGTATCCCCCGAAGATAATAGCATATACTGAATTTATTCAGCTAGGGGGGACGATTCCCCCTCACAAAGTTAGAAAGGAGACTTACCTCACTCCGAAATTCCCACACCGGCTTCCAAGCCCCTCCGATGACTCCAACGGACGCACACCGCTCTGAAACTACGACATAATAGCAAGGAAATGAAAATTCATCCTAATACTCACAAAAATTTCAGATTATATACTTTCCCAACCCCGCTCGGAGAAAAAGATCAAAATGCCCTCGGGCCCACGTTCCCGGAAATCCGAAATTCTCAAAGATAATCCCATAGCCCTACTAGTTCAATCATTCAATTTACTCTACATTCCATACTCAAATTCATGGCTAAATTCAAAATTTACATTTTCTAGGTTTTTCCCAAAAAAACCCATTTTTTCCACAATTTCCCATATCAAATTTATGTAATGATCTTGTATTTAACTTGGAAATAAGAAGGAACCACTTACCTCTTGATGCTTGGTGAAAATCTCCCGTTGAAATCCTCCAAAATCGCCCTAACCAAATGAAAAATGCGAGAAAAATGGCACAAACCCGACTTTAAAACACTCTGCCCAGGCCCCTTTCGCAGCTCCGATCCAATGGCCGCTCCTGCAGCTCCGCACCTGCGGAAATTCCATCGGAGGTGCGGCTCTGACTTGACCCAGAAATTTCCCGCTTCTGCGATCCCCTCTTCGCACCTGCAATTTCGCAGGTGCAACCAATCTTTTGCACCTGCGGCCTCCTCAGCTCCAGCCCTAATATTGCACCAGCGGCGCCCTTAGCCGCAGGTGCGGTTACACCAGATGACAGCAGCCTTTAGCCTTCTTCAACTTCAACATTGATCCGTTAATCACCCGGAATCCACCCGAGGCCCCCGTGACCCCATCCAATCATACCAACCTATTCCAAAACATAATGCGGACTTGGTCAAGGCCTTAAATCACACCAAACAATATCAAAACCACGAATCGCATCAAATCCTAACTTTATGAAATTAAAAATTCCCAACTCCTACAGCCTATGCCGAAACCTATCAAATCACACCTGATTGACCTCAAATTTGGCACACAAGTCATATTCAACATTGCGGACCTGCTCCAACTTTCGGAATCGCATTCCGACCTCGATATCAAAACTTCCACTTCCAGTCGGATTTCTCAAAAACCTTCAAATATCTATCTTTAGCCAAATGACCTACAGACATCCAAATTCACTTCCGATCGCACTCCTAATTTTAGAATCACCATACGGAGATATTCCTAGATTCAGAATCCCAGACGGACATCAATCTCACTGATATGCACTTCAAACCCAAATTCATGAAATCTTTCCAAAATGCTAACTTCCACAATATACGCTGAAGCACTCCCGGGTTATCCAAACCCCGAGACGGACATACACCCAAGTCCGAAATCATCATACGAACCTGCTGGAACCTTCAAATCTTGATTTAGAGGTCATTTACTCAAAATTCCAATCTTAGTTGATTTCTCCAACTTAAGGCTTCTGAAATGAGAATTTTCTTTCCAAATCAATTCTAAACTTCCTGGAATTCAATTCGACCATGCCCACGGGTCATAACACCTGAAATGAAGCTTCGTATGACTTCAAACTGCTGAACGGCACGTTAGAGCTCAAAACGACCAGTCGGGTCGTTACACTGGATACATGCCACTAGGGTTGTAGAATTAACTTTGCATCAGACAGTGAAGTTCGAGTGGAACCATGGCCTGAGAGGTGGAGATGGGGACTCCCTATTAGCTTGTGGTCGAGATAGCTCGTCAGATTAAGGGTTATCGATTGAGAGGCAGAGAGCAGGGTCAGCAGGACAAGCGGGCCAGATTCTCTAGGGATTTCAGAGGTGCCCCAGTTAGGGGCAGAGGTCAGTTCACTAGAGGTCAGCCAGAGCGTTCCTACAGCCCTCCAGCTATTCAGAGTTCACCCAGTGGTTATCCTAGTTATCCAAGATCCCACATTCCCTACTTCAGTGTTATGCCAGAGAGTGCACATCGCTCTCCGGCCATTCAGGGTTCCTCTTCGGGGCACCAGGCTATGATACCCAGAGGGTGTTATAAGTGTGGGGATCCAGGTCATATGAAGAGGCATTGTCCCAGGTTTCGGGGCAAAGTGGTACAACAGGGTTTTCAGCCTATGGGTCCAGCACCAGCAGTCAGGCCACCTAGAGGTGGAGGGCAGGTCGGCAGGGATCGTCCTAGAGGTGGAGGGCAGTCAGGGGGAGGTCAGCCAGGTCCTGTTCATTCTGGTGTGGCTCAGTCTTCCGATGCTCCAGCTAGATTCTATGTTATCTCGGCCAGATCAGATGTAGTGGCCTTAGATGCCATGATCACAGGTATTATTACAGTATGTGGTAGAGAGGCATCGGTATTATTTGATCCAGGATCAACGTATTCCTATGTTTCGGTCTTATTTGCTCATTTTCTGGGTGTCCCTCGTGAGTCCTTGGGTTCTCCTATTTATGTGTCCACTCTCGTGGGCGATTATGTGGTTGTAGACCGGATTTGTCGGTCCTATGTGATTTCATTTTGTGGGTTCGAGACTCGAGCGGATCTCTTATTGCTCGACATGGTTGATTTCGAGATTATTTTGGGCATGGATTTGCTATCTCCGTATCATGTCATGCTAGATTGCCATGCCAAGATAGTTACCTTAGCCATGCCCGAGTCGCCTAGGCTGGAGTGGAGAGGTTCCTCGGTTAGTATAGCCAATCGGGTTATTTCATTCTTGAAGGCCCGACATATGGTCGAGAAGGGTTGTCTGGCCTTTTTTTCTTATGTGCAGGACACCACCGCCGAGTCTCCGACGATCGATTCAGTGCTAGTTTTTCGAGAGCTTGCTGATGTATTTCCTTCGGATCTTCCGAGCATGCCACCAGATCGTGATTTTGATTTCTGCATTGATTTAGCTCCAGAAACCCCGCCTATATCTATTCCTCCGCACCGTATGGTTCCGAAAGAGTTGAAGGGGTTGAAGAAGCAGCTTGAGGATTTGTTGGCTAAAGGGTTCGTCAGGCCGAGTGTATCGCCGTGGGGTGCTCAAGTTCTATTTGTAAAGAAGAAGGATGGGTCTATGCGGATGTGTATTGATTACAGCCAGTTGAACAAGGTCACCACTAAGAACAAGTATCCTTTGTCACGCATCGATGATTTGTTTGACCAGTTGCAGGGTGCTCGTGTGTTTTCTAAGATTGATTTGAGATCGAGCTATCATCAGTTGAGGATTCGGGCTTCAGATGTTCCGAAGACTGCTTTTCATACGAGATATGGCCATTATTAGTTCCTGGTGATGTCCTTTGGGTTGACTAATGCTCCAACGACATTCATGGACTTGATGAATAGGGTGTTTAGGCCGTATATTGATTCCTTTTTCATTGTATTCATTGATGACATTTTGATTTACTCACGTAGCCTGGGGAAGCATGAGCAGCATTTGAGAGTTGTGCTCCAGACTTTGCGAGAACAGAAGCTATATGCTAAGTTCTCCAAATGTGAGTTCTGTTTGGATTCCGTGGCATTCTTGGGGCATGTGGTATCCGGAGAAGGTATCAAGGTTGATCCTCAGAAGATCGAGGCAGTTCAGAGTTGGTCACGTCCTACTTCAGCTACAGAGATCAGGAGCTTTTTGGGCCTAGCAGGCTATTATCACCGATTTGTGGAGGGGTTCTCTTCTATTGCATCTCCATTGACTAGATTAACTTATAATAACCGTTTCGATGGTTTGACGAGTGTGAGGTGAGCTTTCAGAAGCTCAAGACAGCATTTACCTCAGCACTAGTTCTAGTATTGCCTTCCGGTTTTGGGATGTATACAGTATATTTGCATGTTGGCTTGGGGTGTGTATTGATGCAGGAGGGGAGAGTTATTGCTTATACTGCAAACCAGTTGAAGGTTCATGAGAAGAATTATCCTGCGCATGATTTATAGTTGGCGGCGATTGTTCATGCTCTTAACATTTTGAGGCACTACTTGTATGGAGTGTCCTGTGAGGTTTATACAAACCACTATAGCTTGCAGCACTTGTTCAAGCAGAAGGATCTTAATTTGACGCATCGCAGATGGCTTGAGTTGTTGAAGGATTATGATATCACAATTCTTTATCACCTGGGCAAGGCAAATGTGGTAGCAGATGATTTGAGCAGCAAGGCGGAGAGTATGGGTAGCTTGGCTTATATTGCAGCAAAGGAGAGACCTCTAGCCTTGGAAATTAAGTCCTTGGCCAATCGCCTGGTGAGATTAGACCTTTTAGAGCCTCGTCGAGTTTTAGCACATGTGGTTGCTTAGTCTTGGTTATCGGGGGAGATTCAGGGCGGCAGTTTGATGATCCGTGTTTCGATGAGCTACAAGAGACAGTAGTTTAGGTCATTGAGGATAGATTGACCAAATCGGCGCATTTTATTCCAGTGGCTAGTGCATATACTTCTGAGAGGTTGGCATAGATCTACATTCGGGAGATAGTCCGGTTGCATGGTGTGCCAGTGTCCATTATATTAGATCGAGGTCCTCAGTTCACCTCGCACTTCTGGAGAGCATTGCATAGTGAGTTAGGTGCCGAGATAGACCTCAGCACATCATTTCACCATCAGACCGATGGTCAGTCCGAGCGTACAATTCTGATATTGGAGGACATGCTCAAGGCATGTGTGATTGACTTCGGAGGTTAGTGGGACCAGTTCTTGCCTTTGGACGAGTTTTCTTACGAAAATAGTTATCAGTCCAGTATTGAGATGGCACCATTTGAGGCTTTGTATGGTCGGAGATGTCGTTCTCCTATCGGGTGGTTTGAGCCTGATGAGGTTAAGTTATATGGCACCGACCTGGTGAGGGATGCTTTGGAGAAAGTGAAGTTGATTCAGGAGAGGCTCCGCACAACACAATCTAGACAGAAGAGTTGCGCGGATCAGAGGGTGCGTGATTTATCATTTATGGATGGAGATATGGTCCTGTTCAAAGTCTCTCCTATGAAGGGTATTATGAGGTTTGGGAATAAGGGCAAGCTGAGCACGAGGTTTATAGGTCCCTTCCAGGTGTTGAGGCAAGTTGGGGAAGTTGCTTATGAGCTGGCCTTGCCTCCCAATTTATCAGGAGTTCATCAAATTTTTCATGTATCCATGCTCCAGAGGTACCATGCCGACATCTCTCACGTGGTTGATTTCAGCACTATTCAGTTGGATGAGAGGTTGGGCTATGAGGAGGAGCTAGTTGCTATTATTGATAGATAGGACCGCCATATGAGGTCCAACAGAGTTTCTTCCGTAAGGGTCCAGTGGAAGGGCCAACCAGTTGAGGAGGCGACCTGGGAGTCTGAGGAGGACATGCGGAGCAAATATCCACACTTATTCAGCACTTCAGGTACGATTCTAGACCCGTTCGAGGACGAACGTTTGTTTAAGAGGTGGAGAATGTAACGACCCGACCGGTCGTTTCGTGTTATCGGGCCCTGTTCCCCTAAATGAAACTTCCCATAGCGACTTATTATAATTTATGACTTGCAGGGGCGGATGGTCCGGGATTCGGAAGTGTTTAGAGTGCTATAGGAACACTTGGTTCCTTAAGGTTGGCCTTTAAGACCAAGTTCGACTTTGGTCAACATTTTGGGTAAACGACCCTGGAATCGAGTTTCGACGGTTCCGGTAGCTTCGTATAATGATTTTGGACTTGGGCGTATGTTCGGAGTGGGTTTTGGATGACCCGAGAGCGTTTCGACGCCCAATATTGAAATAAGAAGTTCCTTAAGTTCCTATTGTATTTTGGGATGTGGTTTTGTGTTATCGAGGTCCGAATGGAATTCTGTGACCGGGAATAATTCCGTTATGACATTTATGACTTGCCTGCAAAATTTGGTGTCATTTCGAGTAGTATAGGTCGGTTCGGCGTATTGTTAGCAAAGTCAAGAAAACATAAAGTTCCTAAGTTTGACTCTAGGGGTTTTGAGGTGTGATTTTGATTTTTAGCGTTGTTTTGGGTGTTTTGAAGGCTCGAGCGAGTCTGTATTATGATTTGGTACTTGTTGGTAAATTTGGACGGGGGGCTCGGGTGGGCCCAGGTGCCTCCCGGACACCACACGAGGCAATAAACAAGCTGAAATAGCTGTTGGTGCACCTGTTCTTGTGTGACCGCATATGCGATTGCCTAGTCGCAGGTACGTGACCGCTCATGCGGTCCTAGCCTCACAGGTGCGACCCCCAGTGGGTAGGCAGTTTCTCGCAGATGCGGACAAAGTTCCGCAGGAGCGAAGCCGCAGGTGCGGCTTCCTCGTCCATTTTCGCAGGTGCGAGCCTTGTCTCGTAGGTGCGGTCCTCAAGCCGCATGTGCGGAAAAACTATTCAGACAGTGTGTTTTTATATACATGATTCAACTCATTTTCCGTATCTCCTTCTTCTTCCTTGGGGCGATTTCCACCATTTTAGAGGGGCAAACGACTTGGTTATTGAAGGTAAGTAAATTCTACTCTAATAATAGCTTCATGCATGGATTCATAGTTAAGTTTAATCACATAATTAGTGAAAAATCAAGAATTGGGTAGTAATCTAGGGCTTTCGATAATTTGGGAATTTACCCGTGAATTAGCTAGGAAATCAAGTAAAAATCGTATTTTAATGATCCTTAGGCTATGGGTGAGTGTTTCCTTGGAGAATTTTTAGAATCCGAGCATGCGGGCCCGGGGTTGGATTTTAGAATTTCTCCAAGAATGGTGAATTTGGCTAAGTAATAGGAAAATTCCCTGCTTTGAATATAAATTAAAATATCTGTACAACATTTGGCTAGTTTCGAGTCCGTGGGTGTCAAGTTCGGGGTTTCGGGCGCATTCTTGACCCGGGGAGTAGGTGCGACGCGAGGTGAGTCTCTTTTCTAACCTTGTAAGGGGGAACTGTCCCCCTAGGTGATTTAAATCCTATATGTGATAACTATGGGGGCTACGTACGTACAAGGTGATGATAGTCCGTACGTAGCGGCTATTATTTTTATGTCCGGATAGCTAGGCTTACACCATGTTTTATGTTTTCCTTGAAATGTATTATATTCTTAGTGAGTTAATGATATATGCGGCATGTTTTCCTGAGATCATGGAATTTAAGTAATTTTTAAGGAACTTTTCACGAAACGTAATTGATGAATAAAAAATGCGTGGATTGTGTGTCCATGTGACCGCTTCGCAATTTACATTCCGCGAGCGTAGTGTTGTTTCCCCCACTCTCATGGGAGAGGGCCGTACGCCACAGCGAGATTGAAAGATATATACATATTATGGTTCGGGTCGTTCAACCCTCGGCAGTGCATAAATATGATCATTATCATGGCTCAAGCTGGTTGTCCTTATCCTGTATGCGCATGTTAAATTGTTAAGAATTATGTTATGGATTTTTAGTGTTCAGATAAATCTTTAAAGGAAACAAATGAATAATGAGATAGAAATTGTATATTTACTTTTAGTATTTATTTGAATCACTGTTATACTAAATGTTTACTGCTTTTATCATCCTTGTACGTCTGTTACTGATATTATATATTGCTAATCATTTTATTAGACCTTAGTGAGTGTCAAGTCGACCTCTCATCACTACCTCTTCGAGGTTAGGCGGGGTACTCACTAGGTACATATTTGTTTATGTACTCATGCTGCACTCTGTACTTAATTGTACAGGTTCTGAGGCTGGTGCATCTGGTTACCAGACCGGAGCTCAATTCTGATCTTAGTTTGACCCGACTTCACGGTGAGCTGCTTTTCCTGACGATCCTCGCATCACCTTGGAGTTTTCTTTTGCTTATTTCCTGTCTATTCCCTTCAGACAGTGGGATTATATATTATGTTTTGTACATTCTGTTAGTATGCCTGTAGGACTTGTGACATNTGAGTATATTTTAAAGTGTTTAATCTAATAAGAAGGAACCTTTAGTAAATTAAGAGTCGGCTTGCTTGACCCTGCTTTTGGGCGCCATCACGACCTCGGTTAGAATTTTGGGTCGTGACATTTTTTGTACACTTTTCACCCATTTGTGCTCAGATCCACTTGGATTCAACACCAATCACTTCATGGCATCATTCCCTGAAGTTCGAGCAATTACACACTATAAACAACCTCAAGTTATCATTGAAGGATGCAAATCTAATGAAAAGAGGCTAAAATTAGTTGTAAAATGACCACTCATCAGAGAGACTTATCATCATATCGAGAGGGTCAATGCGATCGAGAAAGATAATTGGTGGAGTAGCAAGATAGAAAGTATACTAGCCTCTATGTTCCCAATCCCCTGATCCCTGATTGTAAACTTGTTTGCCTTCACTTAGAAACAAGTAACAAATGGTTTTGAATCTAGGCACTCTAAGTGTTATGACTGTGTGGTTGCTTGTTGAATCTTTCTTCTTCTCGGAATTGTTTCCAAAATTGTTTTACCCTTATCATTTTTAAGAAATGTTTCTATTCCTAAAAACCTTTTCACTCCTGAAATTTTTACCTCTATACTATTTTTACTAAGTTCTTCCAAACTATATCAAACACTCTCACTTCTACTCTTAGATTACTTAAATTATGCGCCTCTAGTGTGTGTACTGCCTAGGAATCCATGAGATTCCTCTGAACTCTGGCACACTAGGGCTGGCCTTTCCACACTGCATATAATCACTTCCCTACTCAAAGGATCTTGGTGTGAGCATTGCCCGGGATCCCTAAGGTCCTTAGGGAACTTTGACACACCAAGACACCCTATTGGCTATGAGACCTTGACATCCTGGACTGTTTTGAAGGCCTGGTATTTTCAGGTTCACTTTGGGCCTATCTTCGGCTCCCTATAGAATAGCTTATATTTATTATGTAATTCATTCATCTATGATTTGTAATAATAACCTTTGTTAACAGATATTGGGAAAATTAGTAAAAGGGGAGGGATTCTTATATGATTTTTGTGGGGAAAATGAGTGGAAATCCTACCTTTAGGTCTATACTATGTTTACTTACATTAGAAGTCATGCTTTTAGGTTTAAACTATGTTTATTTGCATCAGAAACCATGCTTTTAAGTCCACTTGGCATACTAGGCAACATGTTATAGGTTAATTACCTCATTTGTCACGGAATTCTGCTTATGCATAATCATGAGTACCTAGAAATCTTGTTATTAAATTGCCGCTGTAATTATGCTTAGTAAAAATGTCCATCCTTGGTGTGCATTAGAAATCCTGCTTTAGGACTGAGTTTGTATTCGCTTTAAATCATGACTACATCGCCTGTCTATAAGAATGTTTAAAAGCAATTCAATGCCTAGACACCATGTTATAGGATAAATATGTATGAAATCAATTTCGTGATAATCAGCACCTAGACAAGCATGTTTATAGGACTTACTAAAACTCAAACTATTTGCTTTCCTTTACTCAATTTCCAGAATTATATTTGCATTTTTAGACAGCATGTTATAGGGTATCCCTGAACCACGCATAGCCAAGCCTATAGGTAATTAAGGCCTTATAAAAATTTTAAAACTATGCTTTGTTTATTTGTGACTACCCATATTCAACAGGTTCTAAATATCACTAGGCAAAATGATTAGGTCTTTACCGTTTCGCCTTAACATAATGCTGCACATTCTCTATTTGTCATGCTCACCTAGATATCATGTTCTAGGACCTTTTCTGAAACATCTGAAATCTTGATGTTTGAGACATGCTAATTGCCTGTTTATTTGTAGAGGTAAACATGAGCCCTTAATTATTGTCTTACTTGACACTCCTGTTTGTTCTTTTTTGTCGCTTAGATTCTCCCTTTTAAACACTTTGGGAGAGTCTATAACTGCCTAAAAATAGAGGTCCTAAACACCTCCAGGACCACAAGGAAGGGACAGGTAATGCACGCTTAGAGTTCGTTTAATTAAAATCGCTTATACAGTCGCTAAGGGGAGGGTAATCGGGTAGTGAAAGGATATGATGACCTGTGCACTAATGTCACGTGTAACCCCTCTAGTTGAGGAAGGATTACCGGGCATTGTACAGATGTGATCCTATAGGCTAATAACTTAGGACTTCACTATCTTTATACATATGTGTGCTCAGACTGCTTATCTATTAAATTTCCTTTATCTTATTTACATATGTGTGCTTAGACTACTTATCTGTTAAATGACTAACTCACCAAGTAAGTTTGGCCGGGACCCACCGTTGTGGACCTCGAGGGGTGTCTAACACCTTCCCCTCAAGGTAATTCAAGCCCTTACCCAATCCCTGGTAATGTAGAATGGTTTGATGAGTTACTTGCATTAGGTGTCCTAACGCACCTGAAATCAGTTAGGTGGCGAATCTTCAGTTTCCATACTCCCCTTTCCCAAAAAGAAAAGAGTTGTCGAATGTCGAAACCCCGATTTCGCGAGAAAAAGGGGGGCGCGACATCACCCATATAGAATCGAACTTATGATAAGAACGAGGTAAAACCGTGATAAAGTCCATGTTTATCGCCTCCCATTTCTGCGTCGGGATCTCTATAGTCTGCATTAGCCCTCCGGGCTTCTGGTGCTCTGCCTTCACCTACTGGCAACTAGGACACTGAGCAACAAACTCATAAATGTTCTTCCTCATATCGTTGTACCATTACACATCCTTAATGTCATGATACATCTTCCTCGACCCAGGATGAATGGAGTACCACGAATAATGTGCCTTTGACAGAATCCTGTCTCGTAGCCCTGCCATATCTGGAACACACAAACGGTCCCTATATCTAAGAACCCCATCTCCCTTGAGCTCTAACAATGGCTTCTTTTGTTGAGAAACTCGCTCTTTTAACTCAACCAACTCTTGGTCCTCGTACTGCCTCTTCTTTACTTAAACTATTAGAGTTGATTTTGCAGTATTTTGGAGTACAACTCCAGCATTACCAAAGTCTACTAACCGAACCCCAAAACAAGCCAAAATTGATGAATCTCTCTAGTTAATGGTCTTTTCTCAGCCTCTACATGTGTTAAGATACCCATAGATTGGCGACTTAAGGCATCTGTTAACACATTAGCTTTGTCATGATGGTAGATAATGTTAACATCGTAATGTTTTAATAACTCAATCCATTGCCTCTGTCGCAAATTAATTTTTTTTGCTTGAAGATATATTGCAGGCTTTTATGATCAATGAATACATCAACATGAACACCATATAAATAATGCCACCATATCTTAAGTGCATGGACAACTGTAGCTAATTCGAGGTCGTGGGTCGGGTAATTCCACTCGTGCTTCCTTAACTGCCTTGAATCATACGCAATTACTTTCCCATGTTGCATCAGGACACATCCTAACTCGACACCTGAGGCAGCACAATACATGGCATAACCATCTGGACCTCTAGAAGTGCTAGAATTGGCGCTGAGGTCAACATGTTCTTAAGCTCCTTGAAACTCTGCTCGCAAGCCTCTGCCCACTGAAACTTAGTTTCTTTCTGCGTCAACTTCGTTTATGGTGCCGAAAGGGAACAAAAACCCACTACTAACCTCTGGTAGTATTCTGCTAAGCCTATAAAGCTACGAACCTCTTTCAGAGTGGTAGGTCTAGGCCAGGAATTCATAGCCTCAATCTTCTAGGTGTCCACCTCCATACCTCCATCAGATACAATGTGCCCCAAGTATGCTACAGTACTCACATTTAGAAAACATAGCATATAATTTACTATCACGGAGGGTTTGGAGTAGCGCTCGCAGGTGGTACTCATGCTCATCCTATGTACATAAATAAACCAGAATGTCATCAATAAATACCATCATGAACATATCTAAAAATGGTCAGAATAGGCTATTCATCAAGTCCATAAATACGGCAGGTGCCTTCGTCAACTGAAGGACATGACAAGGAACTCGAAGTGGTCATATCGGGTCCTGAAAGCTGTCTTGGGAATATCTTTCTCCCAAAATTCTAACCTGCTAGTACCCCGACTTCAAATCTACCTTTGAAAAGCATCTAGCCCCTTGCAACTTTCAAACAAGTCATCTATCCTTGGAAGAGGATACTTATTCTTAATAGTTACTTTTTTCAGCTACCTATAATCGATACACATCCTCAATGAGCCGTCTTTCTTCCGTACAAATAGTAGCGGTGCACCACAAGGTGAGGTGCTTGGCCTGATGAAAGCTTTATCCAGCAAATCTTGTAACTACTCCTTCAACTCCTTCAATTGGGCAGGTGCCATTCTATACATATGAATGGATATTGATTGAGTTCCCGGAAGCAAATCAATGCTAAAATAAATCTCTCGCTCCGGAGGAATACCTGGAAGTTCATTTGGAAATACATCTGCGTACTTTTTGACTTCTGGAATAGACTGAAGTGTAGATATCTCAGCATCTTTATCTCTAATTCGCACAATATGATAAATCTACCCTTTTGCAATCATTTTCCTCGCCTTCAAATAGGAAATAAACCCACCTCTGGGTGTCGTTGTATTATCTACCCTTTCAAAGACTAGCTTACCCGGAAAATAAAATTTGGCTGTCTTTGCTCGACAATCAATTGTGGCACAGCAAGCTGCCAACTAGTCCATGCCATGATAGCATCAAAATCCATCATCTCTAGATCAATTAGGTCGGCTGAGGTTTGACGACCACAAACTGTCATCGTACAACCTCGGCAAACCAGTATAGCAATAATCGATTCTTCGACCGGTGTAGATACCACCAAAGGATCACTTAGTGTTTCAGGCACTATACCAAACTTCCGCGCAACAAACAGGGTAATACACAATAAAGTAGATCATGGATCTATCAAGGCATAACCATCATGAGAGAAAATGGTTAACATACCTGTCCCAACGCATAAAGCATAGCTACGATTCTGGCTACCACCTGAACCTCTACCTCTACAACTCCCTCGACCATTACCAGTCGAAGACTGAGACTCGCGCCTTAAAAGAGCCCTTCTTATCGGTGTGTTGTTGACCACATCTATAATTAGGGGGCTGCTTGGACATTTAGGAAAGTACCCTTTTATTGCAGTGCGATGTGGTGGAAGGCAAGGTTGTCTATCTCTAACTCGTGCATTGTTCCAATTTTTAGTAGTGGCCGTGAATTCTTTATCTGATGCTGCGGGTGAGAATGATTCCCCGACCCTGAATCTGCCTGACTATTCCATCCCAGGCTATGATATTCCTTTTCCGGCTCCATCGGAGGGTGCTACAGTCCCTCCTGCTGATGTTCCTGATCCTTTTTGAGTCCCAGCTTCCGGTCCCGGTATTTCTGATGGGGACCTCAGGGGAGCGATTCAGATGTTGACCCAAATAGTGGCCTCCCAGGCCCAAAGATCACATGCTGCCCCTGGATCCTCTAGCGAGCAAGGGGATTATTCTAGATCCAGAGTCAACCAGTTTATGCGGTTAGCCCCTCCAGAGTTCACAGGCACCGACCCAGAGACTGAGCCTCATGAGTTTATTGATAAAATGTACAAGACCCTCCGAGTTATGAGGTCTACTGAGGCAGAGAGGGTTGAGTTGGCTTTCTATCGTCTGAAAGGAGCATCATATTCATGGTTTGAAATGTGGGAGAGTTCCCGTGGAGAGGGGAGCCCTCTGGTAAAGTGGGATGAGTTTGTTGATGCATTCATGGATCATTTCTTGCCTGCCGAGACTATGGCGGCCCGTGCTGTGGAGTTCGAGGTCCTTAAGCAGGGCAACATGAGTGTGTGGGAGTATCATATGGGGTGTGTGAGCTTGTCCAAATATGTTGTTCACATGATGCCGACTATAGAGGCCAGAGTTCGACGGTTTGTTCTAGGCCTTGGTCCCTTGGTTGTTAATGAAGCTGCTACAGCTGCCTTACATTCAGATATGAATTATAGGAAAATAGTGGGATTCGCCCAGGCTACAAAGGCTCATAAATTGAAAATAAGGATGGAGAGAGAGAGAGCAGTAGTAGGGCCCAATCAGCTGGAAACCCTGAGAGCTTAGTTGAGGTGTGAGATCAGCCCTTGGGAGAGGATCATCAAGGCCATCTCACTCATATGCTCAGTCCTCAGCCAGTGCACCGCCATTAGGGCACAAATATCAGCAGGGAGGTCGTTTTGGACCTGGTTCAGATAGCAGGAGGTTCAATCAGTTGGGTCTTTCAGTTGGGAGGTTCCAGCAGAAGCAGAAGGTCCCATGCCCTAAGTGTGGCAGATTTCATACTGAGCCTTGTTACTTGGATATTCCGATATGCTATAGATGCGGAGTGAGGGGCCATGTTCAGCGAGATTGTCGTGCGCCTAGTTAGGGCACAGGTAGGGGTGTTGTTCAACCCTCCAGTTCATCAGCCGCTAGGTCCTCAGCACGCCCTCCAGCACCAGTAGGGCGCAGAGCAACTCGGAGTAGAGCGCGGGGTCAAGGGGGACCCAGCCGGTTTTATGCTTTGAGTGGTAGCCAGAGCGCCGAGGCTTGTCTAGATGTTGTCACAGGTATTCTGACTATTCAGTCTCATGATGTTTATGCTCTTATTGATCTCGGGTCTTCGTTCTCATATGTTACTCCATTTATTGCTTCATGTTTTGGGATAGAACCCGAATAACTTCACGAATTCACGGCCGTGCAGGTCTATAGAAATTGTGTTTTCATGGTGCGTGGTCGGGATACCACGGCCGATCTTATTGAGTTAGAAATGGTAGACTTTAATGTAATTGTAGGGATGGATTGGCTCTATTTGTGCCTTCCTAAACTCGACTGCCGAACCAGTATTATGAGGCTTGAGTTTCGTAATGAATCAGTTATCGAATGGGAGGGGAATAGAGTTGTTCCAAGAGGTAGATTTATTTCCTACCTTAAAGCCTCTAAGATGATCAGAAAGGGGTGCATCTACCATTTGGTCGGGATTGCGCACACCGCTTCAAAGGTGCCTGCTCCAGAATCTGCGCCCGTGTGAATGAATTTCTTGATGTATTTTCGGACGAGCTTCCTAGGATTCCACCAGATAGGGAGATCGGTTTCGGGATTGATGTATTTTCAAATACGCAGCCAATATCCATCCCACCTTACCGAATGGCGCCAGCAGAATTGAGAGAGTTAAAAGAACGATAGAAAGATCTATTACAAAAAGGTTTCATTCGGCCAAGTGTGTCGCCTTGGGACGCACCGGTTCTTTTTGTCAGAAAGAAAGACGGATCGCTTCAGATGTGTATTGATTATCGGCAGCTCAACAAGGTCACCATCAAGAATATGTATCCATTTCCTCGTATACATGATTTGTTCGACCAGTTGCAAGGTGCTAAGTTCTTCTCAAAGATTTATTTGCGGTCCCGGTATCATCAGTTAAAAATCAGGGAGCAGTATATTCCTAAGACCGCCTTCAAGACTCAATATGGGCACTTTGAATTTGTGGATGTCTTTTGGGCTAACTAACGCACCAGCAGGTTTTATGTCTTATGAATCGGGTTTTCAAACCGTTTCTCGACTCCTTTGTGATTGTCTTCATTGATGATATTCTTCTTTATTCGCGGAGTCAGGAAGATCATGCTAATCACCTCAGGGCAGTTCTACAGACTCTTCTTCAGCACCAATTGTAGGGAGGGGATTCAGGTTGATCCCCAAAAGATTGCAGCGGTGAAGGATTGGCCTAGCCCAACGACCCCGACATAGATTCGTAGTTTCTTGGGTCTAGTTGGTATTATCAAAGGTTCGTGGAGGGATTCTCTACTCTCGCCTTTCTATTGACTAAGCTGAATTCAGGTTGATCCCCAAAAGATTGCAGCGGTGAAGGATTGGCCTAGGCCAACGACCCCGACATAGATTCGTAGTTTCTTGGGTCTAGCTGGGTATTATAAAAGGTTCGTGGAGGGATTCTCTACTCTCGCCTCCCTATTGACTAAGCTGACGCAGAAAGCAGTTAAGTTTCAGTGGTCCACTGCATGTGAAAAGAGTTTTCAGGAATTAAAGTCGAGATTGACTTCAGCACCAGTGTTGACCTTGCCAAAAGGTTCAGAGAGATTTGTGGTTTATTGTGATGGTTCAATGGTTTTGGGGTGCGTATTGATGCAATGTGGTAAGGTAATAGCATATTCTTCTAGACAGCTCAAGAATCACGAGAAGAATTATCCGACGCATGATTTGGAGCTCGTGGAGGTTGTGTTTGCATTAAAAATATGGCGGCATTATCTTTATGGGGTCCATGTGGAAGTGTTCCCAGACCACAAGAGTCTTCAGTATTTATTCAAGCAGAAGGAGTTCAACTTAAGGTAGCGGAGGTGGTTGGAATTGCTCAAGGACTATGATATGAGTATTTTGTACCATCTAGGGAAGGCGAATGTGGTAGCCGACGCTCTTAGTCGGAATTCCATGGGTAGCTTGGCACATTTGGAAGCCCGTCAGAGGATTTTCGCTCGGGAGATTTACCAGTTGGCTAGTCTGGGGGTCTGTCTTTCGGCCTCAAATGAGGGGAATGTCATGGTGCGTACGGAGCGGAATCTTCGCTTGTAGAAAAAGTCAAAGGAAATCAATTCAGGGATCCGACTTCTGCACAATTGAGGGAAGCAATTTTGAATCACAAGACTTTAACATTCTCACTCGGCAATGATAACGGTGTCCTGTGGTGTCAAGAGAGGCTATGTGTTCCAGATGTGGATGATCTTCGGGAAAGGGTGATGGCAAAGGCTCACAATTCCAGGTATTGAGTACACCCAGGTTCTACGAAGATGTATCATGATCTATTTGTGGAATCGTATGAAGAGGGGTGTGGCGGACTTTGTGGATAGGTGTCCGACTTGTCAGCAAGTGAAGGCCGAGCATTAGAGGCCCGGTGGATTGATGCAGCTTATGGAAATACCGATGTGGAAATGGGAGATGATCGATATGGACTTTGTGGTGGGGTTACCTTGCGCTCTACGTAGGTTTGAATCGATTTGGGTGATAGTGGATCGACTCACGAAGTCGGCACATTTCTTGCTAGTCAAGTCCACCGATACTGCAGAACAGTACGCTCATGTGTATATAAAAGAAATAGTCAAGCTCCATGGCACTCCAGTTTCTATTATCTCGGATAGAGGGGCCTAGTTCACAGCTAACTTTTGGAAGAAATTTCAGCAAGGTTTGGGTACTCAGGTAAATCTCAGCACAACATTCCATCTACAAACTGATGGGCAGGCAGAGCGGACTATTCAGAGGCTTGAAGATATGTTGCAGGCTTGTGTATCAGATTTCAAGGGTAGTTGGGATGAACACTTGCTGCTTACAGAATTTTCTTATAATAACAGTTTCCGTTCTAGTATTCAGATGGCCGCATTTGAGGCATTTTACGGGAGGAGATGTAGATCTTCGATCGGATGGTTTGAGGCTGGTGAGGCAGAATTGCTAGGACCATATCTTGTGCACCAAGCTATGGAAAAAGTTAAAGTCATTCAGGAAAGGATGAAGACTGCTCAGAGTCGTCAGAAATCCTATGCGGACGTTTGTCATAGAGATTTGGAGTTCCAAGTAGATGATTGGGTATTCTTTAAGGTTTCTCCCATGAAGGGAGTAATGCGGTTTGAGAAGAAAGGAAAATTGAGCCCTAGGTATGTTGGGCCGTATCGGATTGCTCAAAGGGTAGGACAGGTGGCTTATAGGCTGGAATTTCCTCTTGAAATGTCATTAGCGCACCCGGTGTTCCATGTGTCTATGTTGAAGAAAGTTGTTGGAGATCTATTAGTTCTCGTGCCAGTTGAGACTATTGAGGTTGATGAAAAGTTATCGTATAAAGAGGTTCCGATTTATATTCTTGATAGGCAAGTCCGTAGATTGAGGAACAAAGAAATTGCTTGAATTAAAGTGTAGTTGCGAAGTCAGCAAGTTGAGGAAGCCACGTGGGAAGCAGAAAATGAAATGAAAGAAAAATATCCCCATTTGTTTGAATAAGTCTAGTAGTGATCGTGCGAATTGTCATCTCTAAGCAATTATATGTTATGTTCAGTTTTGTGCAAAAGCACCCCATTTTCCCCTAATTCCTCTACTATTGTAACTTCTCAAGTTGTGCCAAAATTGTGTATGTTGTGACTATTTGAGTAATGGACAACCCCTTAGAGTGAATGAAATTATGTGAACTCATGTGAGGGTTAAATGATTAACTGAAAGTAGATTGGTAATGATTAATTGAAGTGTAGATTGGTAAGGGTTAATTGAAGTGTATATGTCATGTTGAAGTAATTGAATTATATATGACTTGTCGAGGTGACCAAATTATTTGGAAGGCCATGAAATAACTAGTTATGTGTGGAATTTGTTAGGAACATGTGTTTCGGGGGCTCTCTAACAGGTAGGTGGGCCTAATTACAGACGAAACTCTGGCAAAATTTTCAGAAAATAGCGGAGTCAGGAAAAATTGGAGGTTGGCATATTGTGTTTTCAAAACCAAATGATTTCCCGATCCTCATTCGAGGACGAATGATTTTAGTGGGGGAGAATGTAAAGACCCGTAAAATTTCTATGTCTAAAATAATGCCCGAATAGGTCCCTGTGTTGTTAGAACTGTAGAAATTCTTAAAACGGACCTATTTTGAGTAAAAAGTATCCCAGAACTTGAAAGATCAAATTTTCCAGAAATTTCACGTTATGCGACGCACTATGCGATCGCATAACAGGTATGCGGACCGCATAGTGGTCGCATTCCTGGACAGTTTCCTGTCCATTTTGAGGACACCTATGAGACCTAGAATGCGATCGCATTTCACGAATGCGGGCCGCATAGTTTTCGCATTCTTTCCCCATGGTTTTTGCGAGGGAGGTTATGCAACGAACTATGCGATCGCATAACAGGTATGCGGACCGCATAAGTGGTCGCATACCTGGGCAGTGTGGTTCCCATTTTTGCCCATCTGAAGGCCAACTATGCGACAGGAATGCAGACCGCATATCAGGAATGCGATTGCATTCCTGATCGCATCTCTATGTCGGGGATCCTATTTTCTAAACGTAAAACCCGACCCCCTGTTTTATAAAAAAACCCTTTCCCTTCATTTTTAAAAATCTTCTGACCAAAAATAGAGAGAGAAGAAGAGAGTTCTTGAGAGAGAAGGTTTCAACATCATCCAATTTGATTTTCCAAAATCCCTCAAGCCTGGAAATTATCGAGTTATTGTCATCTTCTTCACTCAAAGAGATTAGTCTTCACCCTATTTCCCCAATTTCTCAGATTTGTGTAAGAATGAAACACACATAAATTGGTTCTTGATTATAAAAAGTGAAATCTTGGATGCATGTGAGTTAAAACCCATAATCTAGTGAAGGGAAAAACAAGTTTGGGTAATTATTCTCAAAATGGGTTAGTAGTCTAAGGGGTCACATAGTGTTTGATAAAATGCTCAATTGGGTAAAAGATTCCTAATTCTAAGTGAAATATGTTACATAGTGGAATACACTGACGGTGCTAGAAGGTCCGGTGAATTGTGATACAAATTAAAAAGGGGACGACTCGAGGTATGTGAATTGATTGCCCAGTTTTGTTGAGGTGTGAGATTGCATTCTCTGATTTGTCTTAGTCGATTATCGTGATAATTGAAATTGTGAAAGGTGACTTCTATGTGATTACTCTAACATGTGCAAGGTTCTTTAAATGCTTGAGTATGTTGGTATGAAAGAATGATAACAAACTCAAATGTGTAAATGTATCTAAGTCATAAGGGCTATGTAACAAAATGATGAATGGGAATCGTGAATTGATCTAATTGAACTAAATGGCCATGGAAATATCGTATATGACTCATTGTTGACAAGGTTTATTGCGGCTTAACTTCATATGGATTGTTGGTTGTAATTAATTTACACTCTTGTTTATGAGCATCTTTGTGGTTGAATTAATGGATGATAAAGACTATTGTGAACACATGATTGGTTGGGTGTTATGAAATTTTACTCTTAATGATATGAAACCCTATGATTAAATTGTGGGTTGTTATTGTTTGCCATAAAATGTGATGGTCCGGTGGGATCGGGTTGCACGCCATGATGTGTGGCTAGAATTCATCGTTTAACACGTTATATGCCTTACATTTTATGTGCGTTAATGATAAAAATACACCTCGTATGTGCATAATGGAGTCTATTTCATGTGTAAGTGGATTGGGGATGGAAGCCGAGCTAAATGGATGCAAAAACGTCGAAAATACGCTCAAGAGGCGAAGAGGAGTGCACCGGGCTATAGTCGGGCGTTTGAGCCTTAAGGTCAGGCCTAGCCTAGCTTTATCCAGGTGTTTGAGCCTTAAGGCCAGGCCTAGCCTGGCTTTATCCAGGCGTTAGAGCCATAACGCTAAGCCTGGCCTGGCTTTGTCCAGGCGTTTGGGCCATAAAGCCAGGTCCCTGGTCTGGTCCAATCCGAGTTTTTGAAGATTTTAAGTGTTTCCCGGTTTAAATAGAAGTCTCCTACACGTTTAGGGTTTGTCCTAAACATATAAATAGACCCAAAAGCACAACTTGAAAGGGGAAGATGCCATTAGAGACAAGAGACGCCTGTGGAATACTACTCAGAGAAGTACAACATTGATTTTACATCTTTCATTCATTACTTTGTAGTTTAATTATGCAAGTTATTTTGGAGTTGATTATTATGAGCATGATTAGCTAATTTGTTAATCTAGGGTTTTGGTGGAACCCGTTAAGGGATAAACTTATTTTGATATTAATATAGTTTTGATTGGTTGATTAATCTCTATTTGTTCAACTATGTTCTTGTTGTAGTTGATTGAAGGGCCCTCAATTAGTTGTTCCTATTTATTATGTATCTACTTGAGAGAGAGTGCATATTTAGGTAGTTGTTTGAACAACACCACTCCCAGAGTATAGACGAAAGTCATAACCGAGGGTTTAGAGGTTGGATTAGAGATAACGATACCTCGGGTGCAATCTAAAGTGAACTGTAATGCAATCTAGCTAGCGTAACTTGAGAGAGTGCGTCTAGTAAATTATCATAATTACTTGAGAGAGATTTATGGTAGATAGAGTGTTCATGATTGATATAGACAACTAATCAAACTATAAGAAGTATCCGAGAAGGAATTCAACAACGGGGGAAACCATAGCCTTAGACCTTTATCATAATTGTTTACAACACATTGTTAGTAATTATTAGTTATTATTATTGTCAGTAGAATTATAAAACATCACCAATTTATATTAAAAAGTCTTGAGAGAATTGATTGAGTAAAAGTTGTGTATTCTAAAGCCTTACTTGATACGTCAATTCCCTGTGGGATCGACTCTGGGCATAATACTCCGGATTATATTTGCAACGCTCGCTTAGTCTTTTATAAGACATAGTTGAGCGTGATCAAATTTTGGCGTCGTTGCCGGGGAGTTAACGGTATTATCAGGTGTAGTTGTAGGTGTACATATTACTAGGTTTCAAGTTTGATTTTTTATTTTTTTTTAGTATGTAATTTTTATTTTCTTTATTTTAGTTGTATTTGTTAATTTGAAAAACATGGCATCGTAGAATTATGAGAGTTTCGATGTTGGTAATTCTACTTTTGATCCTCGTTATGCATATTATGGAGGAAGCCACCCAGAGCAAAATTATCAAAATATTCCCGAAAGCGAGTTATGTGCACAAACTCAATCTTATGTGTGGAATCTGTGTGATATGTGTGGTGGTCAAGATGGTCACTTTCATGGTTGTGCTTATATTTCTTATCTTCCCCCAACCCCTTACTTTGATGGTTCTTCTTTTTATTGTGAAGTTAATAGAAACAAAGAACCCAGTGATGAGGACCTGAAAAGGATCGAGGATATGATGAAGTGCCTTTTGGAACAACATGAGGAGATACAACTGCGGATACAAAGGCAAGATGAAACTATTCGCAACTTGGAGCCTCAAACGAGTCAACTAGTTGAAGCTTTTAATGCTCAGTATGCCAATATTATGGATAGTAGCCAGGAGCCATGTACATTAGAGATGGAAATTGAGGTGCCAATGGAGGGGTCCAAAGTAGAAACCCGACACTCTAACCAACTAGAATTTGAGGATGCCGATGTTGAAGAAGTAATACTAGAGTCAACCAGGGAAGTTGAGGATTCAAATTTAATCAACTCTAGTGTGATTGATGTTGAGGATGTTGAAAGTCCTGAAGTTCATGTGTTTGAGCGCATTGGTCCTCACTCCAAACATTTTTTCACATTGTGCTTGGATGATGATATGGAAATAGAGTCATCCGAGCCAATTGAGGAGTCAAGGAATGAGGAACAAGATGCCTACATTCTGGAATTTTTCTTGCCAAAAAGACAGGACTACATACCTCATCTAAATGCCAAGAAGTGTAAAATAGTAAAATGGTTGCTTGGGCCAATCAGATTTGTTCCACCACCCTTGGAGCATAACCGAAAATTTGATGCTAAATTGGGGGCTCAATTCGTAAGTTCGAAGTGGAGGCAGAAAGTGATTCACGTCGTGCATCGACGTTAAGTCAAGCTCTTGTTGGGAGGCAACCCAGCTTTACTGCTTTATTTTATTTTATTTGAGTTTATTTTATTTTTTGTTTTATTGTATTTTTCTAATTGTATTATTTATGTAGTGTCAATTTTTCTTTAGGAGCGTGGAACGCAAAGTCACTGGAAGGATGCAACAGCAAACCAGATGGTTGGAACTAAATTTGAGGTACCCGCACGAAGGACTAGGCCTGGGAGAAGTCTGAGTACCCCATGAGATGCTAGTGCTTCGGCCTTTAGCCTACCAGGGAGTTTTTTTTTACCCTCTTGTATGTATGGGTGCGCATTGGGGACAATACACAATTTTAAGTGTGGGGTGAGGAGAGTTTCTGGTGCTTTCTATGGTATTTTAGTTATGTTAGATTAATGCAATAATTTATCTTTTTACAAAAATAAAAAATAAAAATTTAATTTTTTCCCGACGATGGATCCATTAGACAATTTTCTTGAGGGAAGTAAGTCTAGAGAAAATACCAAAAAAAATATTTTTGTTTNATATATATATATTCCTTGACAAGTGGTGACTCTTAATGTAATTGTGCTTAAAGAAGTATAGGGTAATAACATTGATGTGAAGGTGGAGTCTGGCTTAATATAAGTTTGAGGTTGAATGCGAAAGTATATGTATTAATGTGCATAATGGAGTCTATTTCATATGTAGGTGGATTGGAGATGGAAGCCGAGCTAAATGGATGCAAAAACGTTGAAAATACGCTCAACAGGCGAAGAGGAGTGTACCAGGCTACAGCCGGGCGTTTCAGACTTAAGGCCAGGTCTGGCCTGGCTTTATCCAGGCGTTTGAGCCTTAAGGCCAGGTCTAGCCTGGCTTTATCCAGGCGTTAGAGCCATAACGCCAGGCTTGGCCTAGCTTTATCCAGGCGTTTGGGCCATAAAGCCAGGTCCCTGGTCTGGTCCAATCTGAGTTTTTGAAGATTTTAAGTGTTTCCCGGTTTAAATAGAAGTCTCCTACACGTTTACGGCTTGTCCTAAACATATAAATAGACCCAAAAACACAACTTGAAAGGGGGGAGATGCCATTAGAGACAAGATACGCCTGTGGAATACTACTCAGAGAAGCAATTTCTTAATCTAGGGTTTTGGTGGAATCCGTTGGGGGATAAACTTATTGTGATATTAATATAGTTTTGATTGGTTGATTAATCTCTATTTGTTTAACTACGTTCTTGTTGTAGTTGATTGAAGGGCCCTCAATTAGGTTTTCATGTTTATTATGTATCTACTTGAGAGAGAGCGCATATTTAGGTAGTTGTTTGAACAACATCACTCCCGGAGTATAGACAAAAATCATAACCGAGGGTTTAGAAGTTGGATTAGAAATAACGATACTTTGTGTGCAATTTAAAGTGAACTGTAATGCAATCTAGCTAGCGTAACTTGAGAGAGTGAGTCTAGTAAATTATCATAATTACTTGAGAGAGATTTATGGTAGATAAAGTGTTCATGATTGATAGAGACAACTAATCAAACTATAAGAAGTATCCGAGAAGGAAGTTCACCGACGGGGGAAACCATAACCTTAGACCTTTATCATAATTGTTTACAACACATTGTTAGTAATTGTTAGTTATTATTATTGTCAGTAGAATTAGTAAAACATCACCAATTTATATTAAAAAGTCTTGAGAGAATTGATTGAGTAAAAGTTGCGTATTCTAAAGCCTTGATTGATACGTAAATTCCCTGTGGGATCGACTCTGGGCATAATACCCCGGATTATATTTGCAACGCCCGCTTAGTCTTTTATAAGACATAGTTGAGCGTGATCATGCCACAACAAGAAGTAATAAGGGTGGAGAGGTAACAAGGGTTGAGCGTAAACTGTACGGTGGGATCGGGTTGCACACTGCAACAGAAATGTGAGGTGGGATCGGGTTGTACGCTGCAACACGTGGTAATAAGGGTGGAGAGGTAACAACGGTGGAGTGTAAACGGAAGTGTGATTGTGATTAGACGAGAATCTATGAGGCCCTAAATTGTACTTGTTTTCTTTATCACTGTGCACTATGTGTTGGTTCCTTTAACTGCTTTCTATTTGTGCATCTCTTGATTTACTTTGAGTAAAGTTTGCTTATACTTACTAGTACTATTCCGCAGTTCTAACGTCCCTTTTGCCGGGGGCGCTACATCTTTTATATGGATGTAGGTGGATCCATGGCAGGTAGCTCAGCTTGCCATTAGTGGTGCCTCCTCCTCCTCTTTCAGCAAGTACTGGTGAGCCCCACTCCCTCCCGGGGCCGTGTGTAATTTATGTCATCTCTTTTGAGTTTGTTATGTATTGTAAGGTATAGCCGGGGCCTTGTTGCCGGCAAGTATTGTATAAACTCCTAGTATTCATAGAGGCTTCGTAGACATGATGTGTGTGTATATATGTATTTTGGGTAGTAACTGTACGTAGGAGTCGTGGTCCGTATTGGAAAGTTATGTATGTATTGTGTATGTTTTGGGAATCAATCGTTGAAATGGTAAAAGAGAAACGAACTTATGTTTGTAAATCCATGCTTAAAGCCTAAGTTGTTTTTTCATATGGAATATGGTGCATCGTATATACGGGGGAAACGCATTGGGTAGGAAAGACAATCCAGGTCCGCTTGACCGGGTTCACCCGGTTAGGTGTCGGTCTCGTCCCTCGGTTTTGGGGCGTGACATTAATCCTCTAAAGTTCCACCTATGTAAGACTTAATAGTCACTGTAAGAGTGATAGGGATGCTGACACGTTTTTGTGGGGTAAAGCCATCGAAAATCTTTAATTATCCAAAGAATTTAATTATTCTCCCACTAAAATTTATTAATTACCCAATTATTCCCATAATTAAGAATTATCTTAAATTACTTAAAATACTACTAATTTTTAATACACTTTATACATCATACTATCATGGCCATATGGTACATTATATGGCACTAGTCCATAAATACCGGGTATTATAGCTAGGATCGTATTTATCCCAAATCAACAATTTTTAACGAAATTCATTTTCTTTGATTCATTTACCCTTTATCTTTCACGGCACTTACTTATTGCTTGTTATGAATGGCATAAATGCTTATAATCTCAAGAAAATATCACCCCCGAGTCTACATCAATTAACTGAAAATGAAACTTTAACGTACGAAAACGCGAGATGTAACATTATGATCACGTTTTCTTCATGTCAATCGCTCCCACCAAACAGAGAAACTTTACATTTTCAATGCAAAGTCTCTCAACAAGTGAAGACGCACTCCACAAGGCAATTGCTCCCATCAAGCGGTGATGCTTTACATTTTTAGGGAAAAGCTCTCTCAACAAGCGAAGATGCACTCTACAAGTCAATCACTCCCATGAAGCAGAGATACTTTCAATGCAAAACTCTCACATCAAGAGGAGATGCATTGTACATTACAAGCCAACTACTCCTGACACGAGGGGACTCAATGCTCCGAACTGCAGAACGGTACACAACTCGACTAAGAATCGATTAAATTCAAGTATCCCATCATCCTAGTCCAAATAACGGCTCGTTGGCAGCCAGGAATTATAATTTCTGCATTATTGACATCATATCTTATTATATTTTGCATTGCAATATATGGGTATGTATGTATTTCATTTTTTTCAGTAACAATCATCGCAACGTTGAACTTTTTCTAAGAATAAAACCAAACTAAAATGCTATGAGGGACATCAAACTCATTAGCGGGCCAAGGATCCGAGCTCAAGCTCGAAAATGATCAGCAAAAACTCTAATTCTCTAAATCTTTCAAGTCAAGCTGCAAATTCAAAGCTATGGTGAGTTCCAAATACTTTTCCTCGCAATATCATCACAGTAAGATACTGGTGCAATGCCTGTGAGCATTACTTCCTCAAAGGCTTCACTCTAGAACTACTGAGGACTGATCCTCATTAAGCCCGAGGTATGTAAGCAATTCAAAGCAAAAAATCCCCCCCCCCCCCCCCCCCCAACTCTCTTGAAATCTTACAATCCATAATCTTCGTGCTATTCCTGCAATATATGCTTAGAGTCGGGATAAATTTTTCTTTGGTTTAATTTCTTTGTCGAAAACCCTTTCATCATTTCCGATCAAAGAGGGGCATCTGTTGACGGCCAAATTTGAACATCTTTTTTAAAATTGATTTATACTCTATAGTTTATAATAAATAATTTTTTTGAAAATGTTTTCAATCAATAAGATTATTTTTTTTTACAAGAATAATTTAGTATTAGTAGTTTTGAAACTAATAATTCATGTTACAATCATACTATGCTTGCTATTTTTAGACAATTAATTAATTTTATAAATTTCATACGCTTTATATTTGATTTAATGAATTGTTTCTTAAATTCTAATTAATTGGATTAGTATGTTGATAACTTGTTAATAATGCTATAATCCAAAAAATAAGTATTTATAAATAATAATTGCAATATTTAGTAATGTATATGATAATTATAATTTTATTATATTTTATAGAAAATAATTAAGTTTGTGTAATTTAATTTCAAGAGGGACTAAAATGGCCAAATGCTATAACTGTATTTCTCTATTAAGGACCAAATGGCTATCTTTTAAACTATTTTTAGCCCAACACCCAAGCCCAAATCTGAAATATACCCAGTCCAAATAACTCCTCCCTCTTCACTTTTGCAATCCATGCCACTCCTATTGGACCAATCTGTGATTGCCATATCACTGGTATCTCACACTCACTGTCACGAACGAAAATCCTAACTCAGGTCGTGATGGCGCCAAACAGCGGGGTCGGGCAAGCCAACACTCAATTTACTAAGGGTTCTTTCTTGTTTGATTAAACATTTCAACATATACCAAGTTTTTAAAGCTTAAAACATAAATCGAAAAGGATAATTAGCCAGTTTTAAGCAAAAGCGGGCATAAGGGGGCGTGAGCCAATATATATACGAACTCGTAATCCATAATAACCACCACATGTGTGCCAGGAAAAGTGTCACAAGTCCTACGGGCCTACTAACAGAATATACAAAAGATATAATATACAGTCCCACTGTGTGAAAGAAATAGACGGGAAATAAGCAAAAGAAACTCCATGGTGCTGCCGAGGATCGTCAGGAGAAGCAGCTCATCGTGAAGTCAAGTCCAACTATGATCAGAATCGAGCTCCGGTCTGTTAACCAGATGCACCAGCCTCAGAACCTGTACAATTAAGTACATAAGCGTAGCATGAGTACATAAACAAATATGTACCCAGTGAGCATCCTGCCTAACCTCGAAAAAGTAGTGACGAGAGGTCGACTTGACACTCACTAAGGTCCAACAGAATGATTAAACAAGATATAATATCAGAACAGACATACAAGGATGATAAAAACAGTAAACATTAAAGATAAATGTAATTCAAATAAATACTGGAAGTGAATATGTAATTACTACTTCATTTTCCCCTTTTTTTTAAAAAAAAAAATATCTGCCCACTCTATATCCATAAACAAATCATTAACAATTTAGCATGCACATACAGGGTAAGGACAACCGGCCTGAGCCATCATAATGATCATATTTGTGCGCTTCCGAGGGTCGGACGGCCCGAACCATAATATATCTTTTAAGCTCGTCGTGGCGTACGACCCGCTCCCATGAGAGTGGGGGAAATAAGACTCCGCTCGCGGAATGTAAATTGTGTAGCGGTCACATGCACAAACATTCCACACAATATTCTTTATAAATTATTTTTCAGAGAAAAATTCCTTAAAATTTCTCAAATTCCATGATCTCAGGGAAACAAGCCGCATGTAACATTAATTCATTAAGCATATAGTTCATTTCAAGGAAAACACAAAGCACGGGTAGGCCTAACTACCTGGACATAACAATAGAAAGTCGCTACGTACGGACTTTCGTCACTTTGGGCGTACGTAGCCCCCACAAACATTAGCACATAGCCATTTAAATCACCTAGGGGGACATTTACCTCTTACAATGTTATAAAGGAGACTCACCTCGCATCGATCCTACTCCCAAGGTCAAGCCTGCACCCGAAACTCTGAACTCGTCACCCAAGGACTCGAAACTAATCAAACGTTA
>ML399579.1:4927-31636 GCA_005239525.1 Nicotiana knightiana | reverse complement strand
TCCGCCTCACTCAGTCATCCTCTCAAGCCACTCGGGCAACTCATCTCAACATCACGGGACTCAGCCTCAAATACCTCACAGTATTCTAAAACATTGTGATAACAGTGAAATAGCAACTAGTAATAAACATGACTGAGTTCACAAATTTTCTCTCAAAAATAGTGTGGGAATAGTGTAAAATACCCTTGTGGGTCTAAACAGATCGGCACAAGGCCCCAAACGTGGCATACTGCCCATATATAATATAAACCTCCAAAAATACAGGACATTTTATGATTTCAAATCAAATCCGCGACATAATGTTCGCCACGGGACGGACCAAGTCACAATCCCTACCTGTGCACGCCTACACACTCGTCACCTAGCATGTGCGTCACCTCCTTTACAAAAACAAAGTGAAAAATCGGGGTTTCATACCCTCAGGTCTATTACAATCGTTACTTACCTCAAATCGACCGGAAACTACTCTGCGATGCTCTTTCCCCTCGAAACGGCTCCGAAATGCTCCGAGTCTATCAAAATCAGATTAATAACATCAAAATATGCTAGGAAGACGAAACCCATTCGAAAATTATCACAATTGGGCATAAATCCCGAAATTGGTCAAACCCGGCCCCCCGGGCCCATGTCTCGGAATTCGATAAAAATTGCAAAACTAGAATCCTCATTTCCCTCACGAGTCTACCCATATCAAATTTACCAAAATCCGACCTCAATTTCCAACTCAACTCATCAAAAGAAATTCCCAAATTTCCTCCCATTTTTCCCCAATTTCCACTTTAATTCCTCAAATTAAATGGTAAAAATCAAGGCTAAACCATGAAATTGACCCAAATGTGATTGAAGAACACTTACCTCAAGAACTCCACTGAAAATCTCCTCCAAATTCTCCTTCTCCCGAGCTCTCTAATGGTCTTTTGATTTATGGCCTAAAACCCTCGGTTTTGAAACTTAAACTTTCTGCCTAGCTATTTCTTTCATCGCGATCGCGGAATTTGCCTCGCGATCGGGAAGCACAAAAATGTACTGGCCCACAACTTACCTTATGCGATCGCAGAAACACACACGCGATCGCAGATAACAAGCTCCCAAAGCAACGGGAATGCGACCCTTACTATGCAATTGCGTAAAGAAATTACTTCGCCTCACGACTGCTCCAAATCCTTCTTCGCGAACGCGACCTCAGCCATGCGTTCGCGATAGCCAACTGGACAGACCCTCGCGATCGCAAACCCAAATTGGCGATCGCATAGATCAATTTCCTAGTTTCCCTCAACAGACCTACGCGATCGCGGCCCAACTTTTTCGATCGCGTAGAAGGAAACCAGCATCAGAAAATGCAGCAACAACAGCAGTCTCTTTAAAGCCAAACGCACTCCGATAACCACCCGAAACTCACCCGAGGGCCTCGGGACCTCAATAAAATATTCCAACATATCCCATAACCTCATTCAAACTTAGTCGAGCCTTCAAAATACCAAAAACAACATAAAAACACCAAAATAACATCAAATTCAAGCCTATGAACTTTGAAATTCCTAAGTTCCACCAAGGATGCCGAAACCATCCAAAACACATCTGATTGACCTAAAAATTTTCACACATATCCAAAATGAATTACGAACCTGCTCCCACTTCCGGAATTCCATTCCGACCCCGATAGCCTATTTTCCACTACCAACCAAAAATCGCCAATAACCAACTTTTGTCAATTCAAGCCTAATTCTACACCGGACATCAAAACCTCATTCCGAACACACTCCTAAGTCCCAAATCACCTAACGAAGCTATCTGAGCCGTAAAATATAAATTTCGAGGTTGTTTACCAATAAGTCAAATCCCAATTGACTTTTTCAACTATTAGGCCAATTTAAGAGACTAAATGTCTCAATTCTCACCACGACCACCCCGAACCCGAGCCAACCGACCCCACACATCATAATTAGGCTAAGCAACATATGATAAAGCATAAATAGGGAAAATGGGCTAAAATTCTCGGAACGACTGGTCGGGTCGTTACATCTTCCCCCTCTTAAACAAACGTTCATCCTCGAACGGGTCTAGAAACATACTTGGAGTCTAAAATAAGTGAGGATATCTACTCTGAATCTCCCGCTCGGTCTCCCATGTGACATCCTCCACCGGTTGTCCTCTCCACTGAACTTTCACTGAAGCTATATCCTTAGACCTCAGTTTCCTGACCTTACAACCCAAAATAGTCATTGACTCTACCTCATATGACACATCTACCTCGAGTTGAACCGTGCTGAAGTCCAAAAAATAAGACAGGTCACCAACATACTTTCGGAGCATCAAAATATGGAACACCGGATGAATACTCGATAAGCTGGGTGGCAAGGAAAGTCTGTAAGCCACCTCTCCAATCCTCTACAGCACCTCAAATATCCCAATTAACCGGGGACTCAGATTTCCCCTCTTCCCGAACCTCATAACACCCTGCATGGGTAACACCTTCAGCAGCACCTTCTCCCCAACCATGAAAGACACATCTCGGACCTTCCAGTCTGCATAACTCTTCTACCTAGACTCTGTCGTGCGAAGCCGCTCCTGAATCAACTTCACCCTACCTAATGCATCCTGAACCAAGTTTGTGCCCAGTAGCCTAGCCTCGCCCGGCTCAAACTATCCAACTGGAGATCTACACCTCCTACCATATAAAGCCTCATACGGAGCCATCTGGATACTCGACTGATAACTATTATTATATGTAAACTCTGCGAGCATCAGAAACTGGTCCCATGAACCCCCGAAATCAATGACACACGCACGCAACATGTCCTCCAGAATCTAAATAGTACGCTTCGACTGCCCGTCGGTCCGAAGATGAAACGCGGTGTTCAACTCAACCTGAGTACATAACTATCTCTGCACTTCCCTCCAAAACTTAGATGTGAACTGAGTACCTCTGTCGGAAATGATAGAAACCGGAATCCCATGCAATCGTACAATCTCCCTCATATAAGTCTCAGCTAACTGCTCCAAATAATAAGTAGTACCAACAGGAATGAAGTGCGCGGACTTGGTAAGCCGATCCACAATAACCCATATAGCATCAAACCTCCTCGAAGTCCGTGGAAGCCCAACTACAAAGTCCATGGTAATCCGCTCCCACTTCTACTCCGGAATATCTAATCTCTGAATTAATCCACCTGGTCTCTGGTACTCATACTGGACCTGCTGACAGTTGAGAACCGAGCCACAAACTGAAAAATCCCTCTTCATCCGCCTCCACCAATAATGTTGTTTCAGATCCTAATACATTTTCGCGGCACCCAGATGGATGGAATACCGCGAACTATGGGCCTCCGCTAGAATCAACTCTCAAAGCCCATCCACATTGGGCACGCAAATTCGGCCATGCATCCTCATGACCCCATCATCACCAATAACCACATCCCTGGCATCACCTCGACGGACCCTGTCTTGAAGAATGAGCAAGTGTGGATCATCATACTGGCATGCTCTAATCTGATCATAAAGAGAAGACCTGAAGGCAACTCAAGCCAATACTTGTGGGGATCTAATAGATCCAATCTCACCAACTGACCCGCTAAAGCCTGACATCAAATGCTAAAGGTCACTCTGCTGCTGGTAGGTAGGCTAGACTCCCAAACTCTCCACTCTGCGGCTCAGGGCGTGGGCCACTACATTGGCCTTCCCTGAATGGTAAAGAATAGTGAGGTCATAATCTTTGAGAATCTCCAACCATCTTCTCTGATGCAAATTTAGATCCTTCTGCTTAAGCAGATGCTGCAAACTACGGTGATCAGTGAAAATCTCACAAGGTACTCCATACAAATAATGGCGCCGAATCTTCAAGGCATGGACAATGGCTGCTAGCTCAAGATCATGCACTGGATAATTCTTCTCGTGCACCTTCAACTGTCTGGACGCGTAAGCAATCACCCTACCGTCCTGCATCAAAACTGCTCCAAGGACAACTCTCGAGGCATCACAATAAACTGTATAGGAATCTGAACTCGTAGGCAAAACCAACACCGGAGTTGTAGTCAAAGCTGACTTGAGCTTCTGAAAGCTCTCCTCACACTCCTCCGTCCACCTGAACGGAGCACCCTTCTGGGTTACTCTAGTCATAGGTGCTGCAATAGATGAGAATCCCTCTACGAAACGGCGATAGTACCCTGCCAAACCAAGGAAAATGCGAATCTCGGTAGCTGATGACGGTTTAGGCCAGCTCTGCACCGCCTCTATCTTCTTCATATCCACCTGAATACCCTCACTGGACACCATGTGCCCCAAGAAAGCTACTGAATCAAGCCAGAACTCACACTTCGAAAACTTTGCATACAACCTCCTCTCCCTTAGAGTCTGAAGCACAGTTCTCAAATGCTGCTCATGATCCTCCCGATATCGGGAATATACCATGATATCGTCAATAAACACGATGCTGAAGGAGTCAAGATAAGGCCGGAACACACTATGCATCAAGTGCATAAAGGCCGCTGGGGCATTGGTCAGCCAGAATGACATAACCAGAAACTCATAATGACCATATCTAGTTCTGAAGGCAGTCTTCGGAATGTCAGGCCCCCGAATATTCAACTGATGATAGCTAGAACGCAAGTCAATCTTGGAAAATACCCTGGCACCCTGCAGCTGATCAAACAAGTCATCAATAAGAGGCAAGGGATATCGGTTCTTCACCGTAACCTTATTCAGCTACCGATAATCAATACACATACGCATAGAACCATCCTTCTTCTTCACAAACAACACTGCCACACCCCAAGGTGACACACTAGGCTGAATGAACCCCTTATCTAGGAGTTCCTGAAGCTGCTCCTTTAATTCCTTCAGTTCTGTTGGTGCCATATGATAAGGTGGAATAGAAACAGGCTGAGTGCCTGGCACCAGGTCAATACCAAAATCAATGTCCTTGTCAGGTGGCATGCCTGGCAGGTCTGCAGGAAACACATCCGGAAATTCACGGACCATAGGAATTGAATCAATAGCGGGAGTCTCACCACTGACATCCCTCACAAAAGATAAATATGATAAACACCCCTTTTCAACCATACGCTGAGCCTTCAGGTAAGAAATCACCCTGCTAGGCACATACTCAGAAGAACCTCCCCGCTCAACCCTCGAAAATCTTGGCATAGCTAAGGTCACGGTCTTAACGTGACAATCAAGAACATCATGACACGGAGATAACCAATCCATGCCCAATATCACATTAAAATCGACTATGCTAAGTAACAGTAGGTCCACTCGGGTCTCTAGACCCCCAATAGATACCACATACGACCGATACATATGGTCCACAATAATAGTATCTCCCACCGGAGACGACACATGAACAGATGTAACTAAAGACTCACGGGGCATATCCAGAAAATGGGAAAAATATGATGAGACATAAGAATACGTGGAACCAAGGTCAAATAAGGCCAAAGGATCTTGGTGACAGACTGACATAATACCTATGATACCTGCATCGGAGGCCATAACATCTGGCTTGGCTGGAAACGCATATATACGGGCCTGACCTCCACCTGCTCGACCTCCCCCTCTAGGGCGGCCTCTAGCTGACTGACTACTACCCCTAGCTACTTGGGTAGGTGGCGAAGTAACTGGAGCTAAAGTCGAAGGCTGGCTCCTCAACTGAGATGGACCTCCAAGAATATGGGGGCACTGCCTCCTCATATGCCCAAACTCTCCGTACTCATAACAACTCCCTGAAGCTGGAGACGGGGACTGAAAGGGACCCCTGGCACAATAATGGCCACTAAAAGAACCATACATAGAGGAACCATGAGTTGATGGTGCTCGAGCTACACTCTGGGCTGGAAGGGCGCTGAATGAAGAACGGCCCGACTGAGAACTGCGGGGACCATGCCCCGAAGATGCACCACCATAGGCTGGGCGGACTAGCGCAGGAGGCCTGAATGGACGGTCTCTACCGTGCTGAAACTGTCCTCTGGAAGGAGCACCACTAGAACTACCAGATCCACGAGGCCTCTTGGCCTCCCTCTCCTCTCGCTCCTGGCGGCGAACTGACTCAATATCTCGAGCAATATCAACAACCTGCTCGAAGGTAGCACCTAATACCCTCTCCCGAGTCATAAAAAGGCGGAGCTGATAAGTGAGGCCATCCATGAACCTCCTAATCCTCTTCCTATCAGTAGGGACCAACTCGGTGGCATGATGAGCCAACTCTGAAAACGCATCTCATACTGCATCACTGATAGCTCCCCCTGATGCAAATGCTCAAACTGCATGCGCTGCTCCTCCCTGTGAGACTTGGGAACCTACTTCTCCAAGAAGATAGTGGAGAACTGCTACTAGGTGAGGGGTGCTAAACCAACAGGCCAACGCCTCTCGAAGGACTCCCACCAAGTAAAAGCAACCCCAGAAAACTAAAAAGTACAAAACGAGACCCTACTGGTCTCCAGAATCCCAGCAGTACGAAGCATCATCTGACACTTATCTAGAAAACCCTAGGCATCCTCGCCCTCAACACCACTGAATGTCAGAGGCTGAAGTCTACTAAATCTCTCCAGCCTACACTGCTCATCATCTGGCATAGCTGGAACCACGAAGTCCTGAACTGGAGCAACTGGCTGGGCTGGAACTGCCCCCGATGTCTGAAGGCCCTGAGTAACCTGCTCAGGTGTCCTGGCAGCTGGAGTCTGACTGCCTCCTCCGGCCTAAGAAATAGGAGCAGTAGAAGATGCAGCAACTGCCTGAGCAAGGCTGGTACATACAGTCAAGATCTGAGCCAGAGTCTCCTGAAGACCCGGAGTAACAATAGGCCCTGTCGGTGCCTGAGCCTACCCCGCTAGAATATCTACAGTGGGAACCTGATCCTGAATGGTAGGTGGACCCTCTGGTACTGCCCCGGCTACTGTACGGGCTGGTCCCCTACCTCTACCACGGCCTCGACCGCGGCCTCGACCTCTCGCTGGTCTAGCTGGTTTCTGGTCACCCTGATCGATAGCGCGTGCACTCACCATCTCTGAGAGAATGAAACAACAAATGTTTAGATTTCCAGAATCAACAAAAGGGCACGACAAAATTCAAGAAAATGAGATTTTTCCTAAAGGTCCTGTAGCCTCTCGAAGATAAGTACACACGTCTCTGTACCAATCCGCAAGACTCTACTAAACTTGCTCATGACTATTGAGTCCTATGTAACCTAGTGCTCTGATACAAACTTGTCACGACCCCAAATCAACATAGGTCATGATGGCGCCTATCATGAAACTAGGCCAACCAACTACTAAGAGTAACACAAAAAAACCATCTATTTAATATCACAATTCATAATTCATTTAAGGTTCCTGTTTTAAATATATGATCAACAACAGTAATACCACAAAAATCGAATCTAACCACAACCCAGCACCCGGATACAATTGTCGTGAGCATCTAAAGAGATAAATACAAAATGATAACAAGCCCATGTTAGTACAATCCGGAGAATACTAGAAATCCACGAGCTAAGAAAGGAAAAGAAGGCCAGCTGGGGACGCCGAACAGCTACCTCTATCCTCGAGCAACCTCCGAGCAAAGGATAAATTAGCTAACGCTCAGATATGGTACCTGGATCGGCACACAAAGGTTCAGGGAGTAATGTGAGTACGCTAACTCAGTAAGTAACCAAAGTAACTAAAGACTTGAGTGCAGTGACGAGCATTTAAAAGTGATAGTTCCATAAAAATATGTGCCAGTGAAAACAATGGAGTAATCCAAAAGACTACTTTTACCAATTACTTTACAAATTCCGGTTCCCTTTCTAAACTTGCATAAGACATTAATTCAACGTCTATTAAAGAGACTTAGTGAAAAATGAGGGAAAAACAATGATCTCACAATTTATAGCCTCTCGAGCATAATATCACTCATGCGTAAGATCTCTCAATCACTCGTGAATCCTCTATCAGTACTCAATGCTCACACTCAGTACTCTCACTCAATGGGTACCATGTATCTACACAAACGGCTGTCGCGTGCAGCCCGATCCACATAGCATATGTTGCGGCGTGCAGCCCGATCCGAATAATATATATATATATATATATATATATATATGTTGCGGCGTGCAGCCCGATCCAAATTACATTCGACTGCGCTCACTGAGGGTGTACAGACTCCTGGAGGGGCTCCTACAGCCCAAGCGCTATATTGTTGCGGCGTGCAGCCCGATCCAATACATATATATATATATTGCGGCGTGCGCCCGATCCATAACTATTCTCACAACTCGGCTCTCGGCTCTCGGCCTCACTCAGTCATCCTCTCAAGCCACTCGGGCAACTCATCTCAACATCACGGGACTCAGCCCCAAATACCTCACAGTATTCTAAAATATTATGATAACAGTGAAATAGCAATTAGTAATAAACATGACTGAGTTCACAAATTTTCTCTCAAAAATAGTGTGAGAATAGTGTAAAATACCCTTGTGGGTCTAAACAGATCGGCACAAGGCCCCAAACGTGGCATACTTCCCATATATAATATAAACCTCCAAAAATACAGGACATCTTATGATTTCAAATCAAATCCGCGACATAATGGTCGCCACGGGATGGAGCAAGTCACAATCCCTACCGGTGCATGCCCACACGCTCTTCACCTAGCATGTGTGTCACCTCCTTTACCAAAACAAAGTGAAATACCAGGGATTCATACCCTCAGGTCTAGAGTTACAATCGTTACTTACCTCAAATCGGCACGAAACTACTCCGCGGTGCTCTTGCCCCTCGAAAAAGATCCCAAATGCTCCGAGTCTATCAAAATCATATTAATAACATCAAAATATGCTAGGAAGACGAAACCCATTCGAAAATTATCACAATTGGGCACAAATCCCGAAATTGGCCAAACCCTACCCCCCGGGCCTACGTCTCGAAATTCGATAAAAATTACAAAACTAGAATCCTCATTTCCCTCATGAGTCTACCCATATCAAATTTACCAAAATACGACCTCAATTTCCCACTCAAATCATTAAAAGAAATTCCCAAATTTTCCTCTCATTTTTCCCCAATTTCCAATTTAATTCCTAAAATTACATGGTAAAAATCAAGACTAAACCATGAAATTGACCCAAATGTGATTGAAGAACACTTACCTCAAGAACTCCACTGAAAATATCCTCCAAATCCTCCTTCTCGCGATCTCTCTAATGGTCCTTTGAGTTATGGCCTAAAACCCTCGGTTTTGAAACTTAAACTTTCGGCCCAACTATTTCCTTCATCGTGATCGCGGAATTTGCCTTGCGATCGCGAAGCACAAAAAAGGATTGACCCATAACTTACCTTATGCGATCACAGAAACACACAGGAGATCGCAGATAACAAGCTTCCAAAGCAACTCGAACTCGACCATTACTACGCGATCGCGTAAAGAAATTCCTTCCCCTCACGACTGCTCCAAATCCTTCTTCGCGAACGTGACCTCAGCCACGCATTCGCGATAGCCAACTGGACAGACCCTCGTGATCGCAGACACAAATTGGTGATCGCATAGAATAATTTCCCAGATTCCCTCAACAGACCTATGCGATCGCGGACCCACTCTTGCGATCGCGTAAAAGGAAACCAGCAGCTGCAACAACAGTCTCTTTAAAGCCAAACACACTCTGATAACCACCCGAAACTCACCCAAGGCCCTCGGGACCTCAACCAAATATGCCAACATATCCCATAACCTCATTCAAACTTAGTCGAGCCTTCAAAATATCAAATACAACGCAAAAAAACCAAAATCACATCAAATTCAAGCCTATGAACTTTGAAATTCCTAAGTTCCACCAAGGATGCCGAAACCATCCAAAACACATCTGATTGACCTGAAAATTTGCAAACATATCCAAAATGACATTATGAACCTGCTCCCACTTCCAGAATTCCATTCTGACCTCGATAGCCTATTTTCCACTACCGACTGGAAATCGCTAATAACCAACTTTCTCCAATTCAAGCCTAATTCTACACCGGACATCAAAACCTCATTCCAAACACACTCTTAAGTCCCAAATCACCTAAAGAAGCTATTCGAGCCGTAAAATATACATTCCGAGATCGTTTACCAACAAGTAAACTCCTAGTTGACTTTTTCAACTATTAGGCCAATTTAAGAGACTAAGTATCTCAATTCTCACCACGACCACCACGAACCCGAGCCAACTGACCCCACACATCATAATTAGGCTAAGCAACATATGATAAAGCATAAATAGGGATAACGGGCTAAAATTCTCGGAACGATCGGCCGGGTCGTTACACATATGAATGCTTATGTGAGTTTCTTTAACTATTTCAGAGTCTCCCAGATTAACTATCTTGGTTTCATCCATGTAGGACTTAGGCTTCTTCTCAAAATTTCCCACTTCTCTAACAATTTCCTCAGGTATTAAATCTTCTTATTCTATTTCCTCTTAGTCACTATCCTTATGTTGCGTTGTCTCATTACATGTCACGGTTGTTGGTTCATCAGGATAAGAAGTAATAATGCTTTAGAGAGAAAATGTAAAGGATATAATAAATAGTAATAAAATAGCAAACCATTGATAAGTATATAAAGTTATCTTAAGATTCAAACAATTGTTTCAAAGAAAATAACAAAATATTGAAAAATGTCTTAAAAAAATGCTCATGAAAATTGTTTTCAAGGTAAATGGTGCTAGCAGCCAGGCTACCCCGGAACTCAGCGGGCTCGTTATAGTGTGGTGGTCTAGTTCCTGAGAATAGATCCCTTCTCCACTGTCTGGATGATGAGGCCTTCCTCCTCCTCCTCTTCCTCATCCTCCTCAACTACTGCACTGTAATCCATATCTTCATCTTCCAAGAACAGATTTCTCAATCCATCTAGAACTTCATCTTTTTCAGATCCCCACATCATATCGGCCTGATGAAAGGATTGGCTCAGGTGTGGCACTGGTTTCTCAAGAGGATAATAAGGACCGCGCCATGGTGGCGACCAATTCTGATACTCGTGCCAAGTGTACTGATATCCAAGTCCAAAGGTTGTGCCATGACGCTTTAGCTATATTAGTTTGGCGATAACCTGGAGATTCTTTCCAAGCCCCTTACCAGGTCCATACCCTGCCCATGCCAATATTCTCTCTATTTTATTAGTCCACCATTTATCCTTCTCGATCGCGTTAACACGCTCAATGCGATGGTAAATCTCTCCACCTAACTTCCTTCTATTCTCAACGACCGGAACAGTCTGATTGGTGTAAATAGGGTTACTCCCATCTCCATGAATGATCACCTCCTGATGGTTCCATTCGAATTTCATAGACTGATGCAGAATGGAAGCTATAGATCCAGTGGTGTGTATCCAAGGTCTTCCCAATAGCAGATTGTATTAGGCGGATATGTCGAGCACTTGGAATTCAACATCAAACCAGGCTGATCCCATTTGCAAACAAAGGTTGGTTTCTATGATCGTGGCCCTTTGAGACCCACCCGTATTTCATGCAGACCTTTGCCCAATCTCTTCAAGGTAGTCAAAAGACAAATGTTAAGACTTGAACCCCCATCTATCAAGACCCTGGCGATGAATTTGTCTCCGCATTGCACTATGATATGCAGCACCCTGTTGTAGCTTAATCCTTCTGGCGGCAATTCATCTTCGTGGAAAGTGATCATATGGCTTTCCAAGACTTGTCCTACCATATTGGCCATTTCTCCACTAGTAATGTTGTTGGGTACATAAGCCTCGTTCAGTACTTTCATCAATGCATTCATATGTGCTTTAGAATTCTATAGTAGTGATATAATGGATATCTGAGTAGGGGTTTTGTTCAAATGGTCAATCATAAATACTCTCTTGATTGTACCTTTCTCCAAGATCGTCCGGGCTGGTTTCAATAATAGGCTGCTTGGAAGTGGCTTCTTTACTTGTTCCTCCCAAATACTCGGGCGTGTAAACCCTATTGGTTTTGGTCATATCTTGTGCTGCCTCGGTTTCTTCCATTTTTCTCTTTCCTTTCCTTCTCGCTTCTGCAGCATAGTCCCAGGGCACAACATTGGACTTAAAGGATGATGTGGGTGCTACCGTCACGGTGAATGATATGGTCTCTTCCACTTCGAACGGAGTTGGCGTGGCTGAGGGCGTTGTTACTTCAACCTCGAATGGAGTTGGTGCGACTACCTTAACTTCAATCGGTGATTGTATCTGTACCACAATAGAAGTGAGGGTGACTGTAGGTATTTTAGGGTCATCCCCTTCCCGAATGATCCCAATTTACCCTTCTGGATCCCATTCTTCATCGATTTCTATCATATTTACCCCCTCGCCTCTGTGATCTGAGAGGGGATTGTAAACAAGTATAGAGTAGAAAGCTTCAACTTTTCTTAGTGAGAGAATATCGATTAAAGTTTTGTCTAAAGGGGGAAGGGGATGGGTTTATATAGTGGTAAAATTTAAACACATAGACAAGGAAAACAATCAATCAACCTTAAAAGAAAAGGAAAGAACAGCATGTGAAATTGATTCAGAATCAATTTAGGAGAAGTCAAGCAAATCCTAATTTTTTTAAGAAAATAAAATATTATCATAATATACACAAACATAGGATGAGTATAGACACAAATAGCACTAAAAATCAGAGAATCGAACTAATTTTGATCCGATTTAAGGAAATCTGAAAAACCTAATTTTAGGGTAAGACAAATATTGACAAAAAGTATAATAAAAATGGGCCACAGTAGAATATAGGATGAATATGTACATAATAATAATTAAAATCAAAGAATCGAACCCATTTTAAAGTCGCGACCCATTTTAACCACCCGACACAACCACCTTTTAATCATGGCCGTTAACAAAATGGGTTCGACAAAATGGGTTCGATTCTTTGATTTATAACCAAAATGGGTTTGGTTCTTTGATTTTAAGTATTATTATGTCCATATTCATCCTATATTGTACTGTGGTCCATTTTTGGTAAAAGTTAAACACACAGACAAGGAAACAATCAATCAACCTTAAAAGAAAAGGAAAGAACAACATGCGAAATTGATTCAGAATCAATTTAGGAGAAGTAAAGAAAACTCTAGTTTTTTTAAAAAAAAATATTACCATAATATACACAAACATAGGATGAGTATAGACACAAATAACACTAAAAATCAGAGAATCGAACTAATTTTGATCTGATTTAAGGAAATCTGAAAAACCTAATGTTAGAGTAAGACAAATATTAACAAAATGTATAATAAAAATGGTAGAATATAGGATGAATATGGACATAATAATACTTAAAATCAAAGAATCGAACCCATTTTGGTTATAAATCAAAGAATCGAACCCATTATGGTTATAAATCAAAGAATCGAACCCATTTTAATTGATTTGGGTTGGGGGTTATTTGGGCTAGGGTGTTAGATTTTGGGCCAGTAATTGGTCCGAAAATAGGTAGGATTTTAGGCTAGTTTTTTTAATACCCAATATTTAATAAAAAATAATTTATAAAAGTAATTAACAAATAGAAAAATATTATTTTTGCACTAAAATGATTAAAATAATTACTTAAAATTATAAAAATATACAGATTCATTTTTCGCATATATAATGTAAGTATACATTAATATGGGCTATTATTGCAAAAATATGCAATTGGCCCTAAAAATGCAAATGTAATTTTAAAAAAATGCACTGAAAAGTATTTAAAACATCATGTTGGTGTAAATGATAAGCTTATATGATTACTTCATCATAAAAAATAATTTGAAGGATAATTACTGGATATTTATATAATATAATACAGAAATAAATCGGTTTAAAGCCTTTAAAAATTATGGAAAATTATGAAAAACACTTGTATATGCTTATAAACTAAATGATGATGCATTTGTACTATATATATATATATATATATATATAATATGAGGAAAAAATTAGGTATCAACAATTATTTCTCTAAGTGGATTGAAGCACAGGCCTTCGAGAAAGTTAGAGAAAAGAAAGTTATAGACTTCATCTGGGATCACATCATATGCTGATTTGGGATACCTGCTGAGATTGTATGCGATAATCGAAAACAATTCATTGGCAGCAAAATAACAAAGTTTCTCGAAGATCACAAAATAAAAAGGTTCTTATCGACACAGTATCATCCTAGTGGAAACGGACAGGCCGAATCGACGAACAAGACCATCATTCAGAATCTAAAGAAAATATTGAACGACACCAAGGGAAAATGGAGAGAAATTCTACCCGAAGTCCTTTGGGCATATCGAACAACGTCAAAATCCAGTACAGGGCCAACACTGTTCTCTTTAGTATATGGCGCCGAAGCCCTGATCCCAGTCGAAGTCGGGGAACCCAGCGCCAGGTTTCGATACGCAGCGTAAGAGTCAAATCACGAGACTATGAATACGAGCCTAGAACTACTAGATAAAAAATGGGAAGCCTCCCTCGTTCGAATGGGCGCACAAAAAAATGCATCGAAAGGTATTATAATCGAAGGACCAACCTTCGCCACTTTAGAATCGGGGACTTAGTTTTGAGAAAAGCCACCCTCAATACTCGAGACCCAAACAAAGGAAAACTCAGCCCAAATTGGGAAGGACCGTACCAGGTCCTCGACATGGTCGGAAAGGGATCCCACAAGCTTGGCACGATGAACGGTGAACAACTACCAAATAATTGGAACATATCGCTCCTCAAACGATATTATTGTTGCAGTATGACCTTCTCCTTTTTCAATTACATTTTATACAACTTATTCCAGGTGTTCGAGCGAAGGCATCGAAGTTCTCTCCAAGCATGAAGTTATTAGATCTTAAAGCATGCGTTGCACTCTTTTTTCCTTCGATCGGTTTTTATCCCAAATGGGTTTTTCCGGCAAGGTTTTTAACGAGGCAACCATTGTTCGTGCTAACTTAGAGTATCTGAGGTTTTTTTACAATCAACTTTGAATACTGGGGGCCATCACCCTCGGATGATATGTTTTCAAGGAAAATACTTCATGTCAACAGGGCCTCGATAGGAAAACTTTGTAAAGGACCAAACGGTCGAGTGAACCGTGTCCGTATAGATTACTCGAGCCCTAGTGGAAAAACATATACGCATGTATGAAATATTGAAAGAAGTACTTTTCCTTACCAGATGTCCCGTGCCTTAATGAAATCTCTACTTTACAAGTTCTATACTTATGATTTTTGTGAAAACTGGCTCAAGGGACGAGTTCAACTAAACTTCGAACGATCAACCTCATACTCGGGGACTGCCGTCAAGAAATTGACATGTACAACCTATTAAACTTCGAGACCATAAGACCTTAAAGAGGCAACCCTCGATTTTATAGGCCAAGGACACCCTACTCGGGGACTAAAACTTTGAACAAGCTCAAAGTATTATCGGGAAAGTAAGCCCAAGAGGAAAATCCCAAGGCTACGGCCAAACTAACACGGCCTCGGAGACGTCCGAATTCTGCAATGAAAATAGGCTTTCGAATTCTTTTGAAAATCAGTTAAAAAGGGCTATCCTCGGAAAAATAATCAAAGGGCTTCGATAATATCGTCCCTTGAAAAACCTTAAGAAGTATCGAACTATTTAATACAAACTTGTGCTAAGGCATAAAAAGCAAAAGGGTTTCGATAATATTAAATCCTGAAAATACCCAAGGGTACAAACTTACTTCATGCTAAGGCATAACAAATTCCTATATGTTAAAAACATTTTAAGACGAAAAAGGGAAAAAGTCATTATTCTGAGGACATATCGGCCCAATTCAAGAGCCTAAAGGCCATTATATTTTTGAGTTCGAGAGTCCATTCTCACTCAACTCAAACCTAAGAGTTTTACTACTTCGAGTTCGAGAAAGAGCTCACTCGAGTACAAAGGCAGTATTAGTTTTGCTTCGGCCAAGTTGCTTAAAATCTGAATTCTTAAATGTATTATTCACAAGGAATGAAGTATATCAAAATTTTACAAGGCACAAAGCGAATTAAAATTATCACAAGTAAAAAATTGAGACGAAATTGAAAAAAGATTCTTATATATATAAATGAAGGTATTTACAAAGGACCGACCGGGGTCCTACAAAAAAAAATAAAAGAAAAATACAAATGTCCTAGCTATGTTCGGGGAGACTCCCTCCTCGGGGAAAACTTCTTCCTCGGGCCCCTCATCATTATCGAAACCGCTCTTGCTGTCGGCATCATTATCGTCAGAAGAGGCCAGTTTCCTAGCATCGGCTTCATGCTCCTTTGCCTTTTCTATCTCTTCGAAAAGGTCGAAACCTCGGGCGTGGATCTCCTCAAGAGTCTCTATTGTGACCAAACACACTCACGGAAGTATACATGGTCGTCAAATAATAGAGTAGTGAGTAGAGTAGCGTTCCCACGAAGCCTTAAGATTAACTTTTGACTGATTCAAACTCAAATAACTTATCGAGTTTTCTCACAAAATATATAATTTACTAATTTACTACCTAAAACTATCAAGCAATGAATTAAGCAGAAATCAACCAAAACAATTAAGCAATTTCAGATAACAATCAGTAGGAGAGGATATTCCAAGGTCACAGGTTAGCTAACAATCGTGTTGCGTTCTTGGCTTAAAATGACTAATTGATTTATCTAGATTGTTGATTGACAGGGTTGATACTACTCATAAGAATTTGTCGAGTTCTTACTCGCCTATTCAAGCTAACGTAATGCCTATATGTCTATGGAATTAAGATTAATAAGAATGCATTTACACTTCCTGTATTTCAACCAAGTAAGGCAATTAGGTATATGTCTATCCTAATTGTGAATCTGTTCCCCGATGCCCAGGTTCAAGAACTTGCTCTATTAATTCTATATGCAATCTAGAATTCCCACTTTCGAGTTCAACTCTAGATTCATTGATAGCATCTCACTGTTAGCTACCAGCAAAATAATTAAGAACACAATTAAATAAACAACCCAATATGATAAAATTAAAATCGTAAATTTAAACATCAAGCATCAATATTCATGTATCACCCATGACCCTAGAACAATAGGGTTCTTAGACACTCATGTTCATACGATCATCAAAAATAATATTTTTAAACATAAAATCAATGAATACTGGAATAAGGATGGAAATATTGATCAAATTCGTGCTCCCAAGTGTTCCGTCCTTTTGTTTTTCTCTCCAAGTTAGGTCACACCCTCAAAAGCGTGTTTATTTGTGTATTTATACCGTGTAAAAACAACCCCGGACGAATATAACCTTTCCAAGCCGAAGTAGAAATTACTCTACAATTTTTTGCACACCCACACCGCGCTAGTGTATTTTTCAACGAACATACAGGTTTTCTCTTGGCAGGCCATTTTTACACTCTCGTGTCGCGCCCTGTGGCGCCTTATCGGCGCGGTAGTGTAAGTTTATCAGAGAAAACTTGATTCATCTTTTTTTGACATCCAGACTTGGTACACGACCTACGAACATGATTCCAGCTTAATTTATTGGGCTTTTACTCAGACTTCAAACTCAAAATTGATCGATTTAGCTCCAAATTAACTTTTAATCTCGTAATCACTTCCGGCAAAGCATAAAACTTGTACTAAGTGTAATTCACTATCATTTAAGCTAAAACACACATAAAATGCAGTAATTAGGGTGCACTATTACGGCTAAAACACTAGTTTCTATCCTAGCATCAGTCTCTCTCCGGGATTGGCATTTGGCAAGCTCGGAAGCCCATTGTGCTCGATCGGCAGCCTCCCTCAGTTGTGCTTGGGTAGCTTCGGCATCAGCCAGATATATGGCCACCATCTTATGAGCCTCGACCTTTGCTTTTTCGGCCTCCGCTTAGGCCTTTGGAAGTTTAGCTTCGAGCTCTTCAACCCTCTTAGCCTGAACCGAGCATTTTTCCCTTGCACTTTGAAGTTGGACTTTGACCGAACTAGGCCAAGACAGTTTCCTTTTTAGCAGCAAGGCGGTCCATTCCTTTCTTCCACTTATAGCAGTCTGCTTTCACTCAATCGAACTCCTCCCGAAACAGCTCGATCCTCTCGATCTTTTGCTGCAACTGTGATATTGAAACATTAGCTTCCGCTCTTGAATCGAGCCCGTGGTTTTTCAAGAGAATTATTACCTGCTCGTTCAGCTCGGCTTCCTCCTTACGGGCTCTAGCCAAATCAGCTCGAAGGTCCTTGATCCACTCGTCTTTCTACCCATGGAGAAGATTGAAAGCATTCCTCTTCTCTGAAAGCTTTTGGAGATCAGCCTCGCATTGGCTTAATTTGGCTCGGGACTTAGAGAAAGCATGTATGCAAAAAGAAAGGAGTTAGACAGAAAAAAGGAAAAACGAAAGAAAGCTAAATCAACAAAATTCATACTTACTCGGTTCAGAAGACATTGGGCCTCTTCGAAGAGGTTGGATTCATCATTGAGATCGGAGGCATCCTCGACCCCGGTAAAGCAATCCCGAAAAGGATCCTCCCCACCGGGGACTCCACCTATTTCGGGAGTCCTTATGGCTTGTGCATCCCTTATAGCCTCTTCAGCAAAGGCAGGTAGGGATGGTGGGTGACCTGCTGTCACTGGCCCAAGCGAGTCATTCGGGGCGCTCTGTTCAACTCTAGGGGTCTCAGGACCAGCCCCCTCTGGTATATTCATCGTTTGACGAGAGAAAGCCTCGACCTAAGATGATTCGGGGACTTTGCCCGAATCTTTCTTCAAAACTTCTTCAGCACGAGGTAGGGCCTGGTCAACCACCACTGATTTAGCGGCCTTGGTGGTCTCGACGGTCTTCCTCACTCGGGTCACCAGCACCGAGTCACCGTCTTCTTCTTCATCTTCATCTTCATCTTCTTCTTCCCTTAACCTTTGTACTGACTCCAACATCATAAGGATAGTGTACCCATTGGGTTTTCGAGCTGCTCTCTTTCTGGGGTTTTCCCCCTCGGAGGTCGAGGCCCCTTTTCTCTTATTGTCCTTCCCCGGCTTCGGAGCCGGGGCCATAGCCTCTTCCTCACTATTCGGAGGCCTCAGGGACGTATCCTTGCTTAGGCCAGCACAAGAAAAGACTAAGTAAGTGACAAGAAATATAGCCAATGCATCAGGTATGGGAAAAGGGAAACTTACCATGGTTCTTTGCTTCCCATTGGCCTTTTTCCAAGTCACAGCAACAATGCTCAGCATAAGAAGAAGTCGAAGCCAACTTTTTGACCCAGTTCTCGAGGTCAGGGATTGCTCGAGACATCCAAACAACCACTGCATAACGTAAGAAGATATTAAATAAAGCAGAAAATGAAACACAACATGGAAATTAACAAGTAGAGTGTTGCTTACACTTCGAGTTCTATTTCTCGGGAAATGACATTTTCTCCTTCGGATGAGATCGCGGGTCCTCAGCCGAATGAATCGACCCATCAACCCTCGGTCTTTGTCCTCGTCCATGCTCGAGAATAGCGCTTTGGTCGCTCGACATTGCAGTTTGATCAACCCTCGAAAGATACGAGGGCAGTATAACCTGATGAGGTGATCGCAGGTGAACGAAAACCCCTCGGCTTTGTTGGTGAAGAATCGGAGCATGATCACTATGCGCCAAAATGAGGGGTGTATTTGGCCCAAAGTCACCTGATATTGACGGCAAAAGTCAACGATGACCGGATTGAGGGGGCCAAATGTGAAAGGGTAAGAGTAAACACTTAGGTACCCCTTCCACATGAGTGGTAATGCTCTCTTCAGGGGAAGGGATCTCTATCACTTTTTCTCCCCATTTGCAATCCCTCTTGATTTGCTCGAGATACCCCACGGTTATCAAGCAGATATATCTTGACACGTGCTCACACCGACCAGGGACCGAAGGAGGTCTCTTGATTTTGAAGTCGGATTTAAGAACACATGGGTCGGGAATACACTCCTCAGGGAGTGGATCCGCCGGCGTTTTATCGTCGGCTGGCCGAGAAGAAGAAGAGGAAGCTTTTTTCTTTTGTGAAACCGTTTTAGATGATTTCGCTATTGTATAAGTTGAAGAAGAAAGAAGATAGTAAGGTTTGGTGGTTCGAAACTAGCAGTGAAAACCTAAGGAATAATGAAAGAGAAGAACTTAAGAGAGATAAAAGCTTAGAAGAACAGATGAAGGTGTAGGTAAAGTTTGATTCAACGAAAAGAAGCATTATTTATGGATTTACGATGACGGTTCAATGGCACTAGTGACCGGCCGCCAACTGACGTTCATTAGTGGTTTGGAAAACTGTACCGACGGGACGTTTCGGTCACTTCCATCGCTTACGTCACGAGGATGACATCATTATTTATCGAGGTCAAAGAAAAATTGAAGGCTCGGTCCATTTCTTATCATTATACTCCAAGAAATTAGGGGACTATCTGTATACGACAGAAATCGTAGCCACCTGATTTCACTATTTGATCGAGACTAGGACGTTGCATCGAAGAGATGAGGCATTAAGTTCGAGATTGAAGTCTCCTTCGAGATCAAGGTCGATATCAATCGAATCCAAGGGAGATAGGCTTCGAGTAACTCGGGGATAGCTTAATAATGGAATCAGAAGCGGTTGATTAGCTGATTCTACGATTTTCTTCTGTAATTAGAGATATACCATAATTAGGATTTCTCTACTATATAAAGAGGAGTTTCAATCATTTGTAAAACACATTATTCACTGAGACAAAAGCAATATAATTCTTCCCTTCTTACTTGTATTCTTGTTCGTCAATCTATTCCATTTTTGTTGTTCTTGCACTTATCAGTCCGAGGGCATTTAGACTCGAGGCTGAAGCTCTGTTTGAATATCAGTTTGATTTATTTCAAGTTTAATTTTGTCATTTACTTACGCAATTATGAATTGGTATTGGGTGAAATCACATATCCTTAAAATCACAATATAAGTTTAATTGTTATCCAAATTTTAGGATAAACACTCTTAACATTAGCAAAAGCATACCAGATATGATTGAGCAGAACAATATTTTACAATTTTAATTGATTCTGTAATGATATTGTTGAATATTTGATTTTGTCTTCCCACCAAGGTCTAGCATTCGTTAAGACAATATGGCTTAGCTAAAATACAACTTGCAACGGAGATGCAGATTACCTTTCAATTTAAGAAATAATCTTTTTTTTCTGTGCCTGTGACCATTTCATTATTCTTGTGGTAAATGGTGTAAGTTATATTTTTGAATTTCATAAATTCGTAGCTAAAATTTTCCACAACAAAAAAGTGGCCGTACTTTTTCAATTTTCACGGTGGAATGAAAATAAATATCTTTCATGAAAGACATAGGCGCTTTCAGCACCATTCTCTACTTCTGGCAAATACTTCCATTTGTAGCTATGGAATTCTTGAATACGCAGCTAAATATAAATACTATTGCCATGAGTTGAAATTTGGTTATTATGATTAAGGTTAATTCTTACTTCATGAGCTAGCTTTTGGAGTAGAGTTAAGCTCAATATTTTTTTTTATCATGGTATCAAAGTTAAACTCATACCAATTCTTAGTTCACCCAATATTAAATCCGAATATTATGTTGTCCACACTTTAATTGGCAGGTTCGGGCGTACGGAGATATATGTTAAGTGTCCACATTGGTGGAGGGACAAATTATTTATCTTTTTATATTGTTTTGGGCAATCTACACCGTATAATCTAGATTTTGGATTTAGTTAGACCCAAAGTCAATTTCTTATGGGTTGAAACATAAAATTCGGTAGAAATAGGTCAATTCTTACCCACGAAACATGCAAAGTTTGTAGCTTATAACTTTTAGCTACGCCGCTTTTTGCTACAACATGCTACAGAAAAAGTCACCGTGGTTAAAGTGCTTAGTCACAAAAATTTCATATTTTGTTAAAATATACTTCGTTGCTATATATTGCTGTATTAGTATAATTTAACAATATGTTACCTGTTTGATTTTTTAGATTACTAACTCTATTTATCATGAGCAATTTGACGAACAGGGGATAAAGCCCTAATAATTGTACTCGCATTAGCCACATTATGAACAAAATCACAGCTCATTTTGTACGTACAAGGACAAATTAAAGAGAGAACTACTAGTACTCCGTATGTAACATTGATCAACGAGCTCTTTTTCCCCTTTTTTTTTCTTTGTCCAGTGGATTCAAACTAGAAAAAACATCATAAAGATAAAAGTGGGTCTGTCCCCTAGGCTTGGCAAGAAAGGGTAGCTGCTTCCTCCTCAATTATTCTTAGCATGTGGTTGACTGCACCTGCTATGTCATCTGCTGAGTTTAGTTGGCAACCTTCTTCCACCTGCCATTTTTTTTATAAAAATAAATAAATAAATAATACGAGGTTCCATTCAATTTCATAGAAAATATTCAGTTTTTGAAATATTTCCTAATCACAAGTACTAAAAGACAAGTATGACTTTACTAAGAAACGCCATACAAGAATTGCAAAGAAACACCCTTTCTGACCCATCATTACCTTCTGAAATTAGTAAAAAGTAGTATACCTTTAATTTTTAAATTCCCAAAATACCCTAGAAAAAATATTGATCGATATGTAGGCTATTGCGACAATCTATGGTTCATATTTTCCTGCCTAAATTAAAGTACCTGTGCGGATGTGTAAAGTAGATTCTTGCAAGCTGTGGTCATTTTCTTTCAGAAATTTTTATGTAACAGAGGAAATGACTGTTTTTAACGTACCTTAGCACTGATAGAATATAGAACCAATGGATCTAAGGTGGTGACATTGAGGTGTAGTACGCTAAGGTACAATGACTGAAATGCAGCTACTAATTTGGAGAGCTGTCGAAATCTTCTTCTTGAGAGGATTCTAACGTTTGCATGAGTTTCAATGAGAGTCACTTCTATGTCTGCAATTGCTGCCTTGCTCTTTGATGTGTATTTATTTGGTAACTGAGAACATGTGTACTGTGGATATGAGAAAAATTGAGCAAATGGTGGCGGAAAATACTTGCCGATGGCAGCCACGGCACCACCGGCAATGGGGGTTTCGCTTGGTCCCTCACCATCTCCACCACCTTGTTGTAATAGTACAAATTTTTGAGCTTCTAGAGATTGTAGAATGTGTTCCAACTCTTTTACAAATTCAATTGCGCCGCCAACTATTGAGGCCTGGTCACCCTGAATCACATAATATTTGTTAAGTCTCAATTCTAAATAAATTAAAAATCTCTCTATATTATATTGTTTCTTTTAACTTCGTCTAGAATGACTATTTTTTAAAACAAATTAGGAGGAGAAAAATGAGATGATGATGTGAAGATTAAGATAACAATGCACATACAATTGTATCGGTTTCAAAACTAATACCTATAAGATATGTATTTTTATAATGAGGATATATCTTAATCAAAGGTGATGTGTATGTTACTACATTAATAAATTCACAAAGATGAGTTGTTAAAATGACTAAAGTAGGGACTTTAGAAAATTGAATGCAAAGCGTTATATTCCGTTATCCAATTATTTTCAACCTCTTTTTCGTCGAATCCTCGACATAACTTTTTCCTGTTTGTACCTAAAAGGAAAAAAGAAAAAAACAAGGAAAGAAAAACATAAACCCCACACCAACCCACAAAAACAACAGAAAAAAAAGCCTTTGATGTACTGATTTTTTGTAATAGAGGGACCAAGGCTAAAAGTTTCATTTGTATAGGGCTCATCATTCGAGGATGAATGAAGAGAATAGGGCTATGTTAGTGCAGTCATTTCAAACGAAGCAAAAACTTTATACTGCTAATTTGCAGAATAAAAAACAGTGTACATACAGATTAAAAAAGGTTTTACCATCATGCAAAATAAAGTACTTCAGTAAAAATGTTGTCAAAATCCATACTATAGAAATTCTTACGTAAATTAAAATTAAAAAATTCTCTTCCATACCAAGATTATTAGTATGATATGGAGAAATAGTGAATAAGAAAGAAAGGGTAATACTACATACCCTTTGAACATAAGATTCAGGCATGAGTGAACGTAAAACAGCAAGATGTTCATTCATCTGTTTCCTCCGATTTCTCTCAACAGCAATGTGAGTCATTCTCTGATTCTCAGCTTCCTCTTTATTCTTACAAACTTTAGCTCTCCTCCTCCTCTTTTTCCGGCCGCCGCCTTGCGCCACCGCCAAATTCTTCTCCCTACGTGTGGTGGTAGTAGTAGTAGTAGTAGTAATTTCCGGCACGGAGGCAGTGGAATACTGTTGGTCATGACCATAAAAATCTTGAGGTAATGTTAATAAGCCATTTTCATGGTCCAAAAGTAAGGTAGCAGAAGCAGCATTTTCGGAACTAGAGGGGTCGAGATTGTTGCTGGTAAAAGGGGTGGCAGAGATTGTATCGTAGATGATGAAGTTAAGAAGTTCATTGGAAGAAAGTGCTTCTAAAGCCATTCTTCTTTTCTATTTTGTTGTGATTTTATCTTTTGTGTTTGCTTTGTAGAAGGGTTTTGTATGTCTTTTTGAGTACCCCGATGAACCCCTTGACTTGTTTCTTGTAATCTATTTGTATGGAGTAAAAGACTTCAATTATTTTATAGTGATACCCCCAGTGTTCTTGAACTAGCATGTGTAAGAGAGAGACAGATTTTACCTGATTCCTTTTTCTTTTTTTTTCAGGCAGAAAAGCTCATTTTGTTATGCCGCCCTCACATGCATTATATCCTTCATTTTTTCCAATGCTTCTTTAAGTACTCTTAAAATTAAGGGAACTATCTTTGGTATACACATTCAAGATACAGGCCGCATACATGACTAAACGAAATACAAAGCAAACATGCATCTTTGGATTAAAATTACAGGCATTCTATATTGTTTCCTTATTAAAGATGTGAAGATTCTCTTTCCCCCTGAATCTTATATATATATATATATATATATATATATATATTATGACAAGCACTTTCCAAAATTATTATCTCACTTAAATTTTTCTTGAACAAAAATATCCAATATGTGAAACGCTAAAAATTCCATGCAAAATTTAAGTTCAAGCACAATTTCAACTTCTTAATATACTTTTTGGCTTCAATTTCAAATCCTAATAATAAAAATATTTAATCTTACCAACTCCCATTTACTAACAGAATCTCGTTTATAAGAATTTTAACCCAAGTAGACCAGATCTTTTCTTGTTAATTATTGCCTTCCACACACACACGCTCAAACACACAGAATACATACATAGAGACACATATATAACTTTAAATCATATAATGGTGTGATGTTTTGGTTCCAATATTATTTCATAGAAGATGTCAAAACATAGTGCCAGAGTGTCTGCAAAGGAAGGGGGTCCAAGGTTGAGGGGACCCAGGATCTAGATTGAGATGGATTATGCATAAAAACAACACCACAAGCTGTGTAAAAGCTACCCTTTCACGTTCTTACTTTATTTTTTAGCTTTTCTTTTTTCCCTTCGATAATTGGAATGACTGGCTCCCTTTCACCGCTATCTCTAGCTCTCTCCTCTGCTTTCTACCCACTAATTCAATTCCCCAGATGATACACGTATATATCTCTCTGAGCTTTGCTTTTTTCTTGTGGCTTTCACCTCTTTAATTAATTTAAAAATATCTATACCTGCCTACCTCCTAATACAAGAAAAGCAACCGCATATAATATTAAAAGATGGGTTAAAAAAAACTGATTCCCACTTAATTAAACTTCTCCTCTCTTGCTTTTAATGGGAAATGTAATTCACATTTTTCCATTTAACCTATACGTGAAATGCTCAGAGTTTTATCCTTTTTCTTTTTTGTTTATAATTGTTTTCCCTATGGCATAAGGTTCGGGTTAGTACCGCATTATCCTTGTTTAATTACTAATTCTGAGATGTTATCCCAAGATTTAAAATAGTATTGGTATAAGTTATACATGTCAGATGGTGGAAAAATAATCTCAGAATAAGTTATTCTAGTATAAAATAGTAAAATTGAAAATCTCAAGATTAATACAATATATCAAACAATCACTAAAATAATACGAGTATAACTAATCCTAATATAACTAATCTCATCACAACTTATCTTTGAACCAAACGACTCTAATGCGAGGCTAGAATTCATGGTTTAACATGTTATATGCCCTACATTTTATGTGCGTTAATGATAAAAATACACTTTTTATGTGCATAATAGAGTCTATTTCATGTGTAGGTGAATTGGAGATGGAAACCAAGCTACATGGATGCAAATACATCGAAAATACGATCAAGAGGCGAGGAGGAGTGCACCGGGCTATAGCCGAGCGCCAGAGCCCAAACGCCTGACCCTGCCTGGCGTTAGCCGGGCGTTAGAGCTGAAACACCAGCCTTAGCCTGGCGTTAGCAAGGCGCCAGGGCCCAAACGCCAGGCCCCTGTTCCGGCTAAATTCGAGTTTTTGAAGAGTTTAAGTGTCTCCCTGTTGGAATAGAAGTCTCCTACACGTTTAGAGTTTATCCCAAACATATAAACAGACCCCAAAAACACAACTTGAAGGGGATTCGAAGGGAGGAAGTCATCAAAGTGAAGAAAAACCTGTGGATTACTACTCAGCAAAGCNCCTATTTATTATGTATCTACTTGAGAGAGAGTGCATATTTAGGTAGTTGTTTGAACAACATCACTCCCGGAGTATAGACGAAAGTCATAACCGAGGGTTTAGAGGTTGGATTAGAGATAACGATACTTCGGGTGCAATCTAAAGTGAACTGTAATGCAATCTAGCTAGCGTAACTTGAGAGAGTGCATCAAGAGAATTATCATAATTACTTGAGAGA